>VXBL01010520.1:3438958-3680316 GCA_013400195.1 Aramus guarauna | reverse complement strand
TTTTTTTCCTCCTTCCCTTTTCTTTTTAAATCCAGGCAGGCATTAAGCGAGTCTAAGGCAGTTGAAATGAAGGTTACCTGGAAGTTTACAAGAACATGTCATTATGGTTCAGGGATACCAGTACCTTTTGCCAAAACTACGGTACCTTGGTTCTTAATTAACACATCCCTACCTTAAAATCCTTCAAAATGCTGCTGTAAAAGTTATCTTCTGATTAATTTATTCAACCCCTCAATATCTGCCTCCTTGAAAGACTACTTCTCTACTGTTTCAATAAATGGAAATGGCATGGCTTCATTTTAGAGTTCTTTCTTGTTTAGTTATGGCGTGAAGGTGTGAATCTAGATACGCATCAGAAAAGCTTATTTTCTGTGTGTTGTTTTTCTGGATATGTGCCCCTTTGGCCTTATTCTGCATGTGAAGTCATGTACGCATGTAGTGCTGTATTTCAGGATACTAAAATATATGCTCTGCTTTAAATCTCAAGAATTTCTAATATTCAGCGCTTCTGCAAATTTTGGTGATGACATCTTTGCCAAACAGCGCCTTGCATTTAGCCATGGTATCAGTATTAACTGTAAACCTGACAGACTCAGAGTTTCATGTTTGACTGAAAAAACTACGCCTAGGCTATTACATAACGTGACAAACTGTGGCAAGCATAGAGGCTTTAGTAACTGACTTTGAATGCAGGGGAATTGCTTAGCATTTGGTAATTCTGAAAAAAGTTCCTGTCTCAGCCTGGCTTTAGACCCCTTTCTGTGACACTCTTGTCCTTTATCTCCAGTAGGAGTTGCAACTACGTCTGAGACAAAGAATGTTTGTTTCTGGGTCAAACAAGACCATGTACAGCACATGATCCATCAAAGCCTGCAGAAACATTGTCACAGTTTGTAGGAGTCATAGAATCACAGGGTGGTTTGGGTTGGAAGGGACCCCTGGAGATGACCAAGTCCAATCCCCCTGCCCTGGGCAGGGACATCTTTCACTAAACCAGGCTAAAAGCCCGATCCAACCCAACCTTGAACTCTTCCAGGGATGGAGCACTTACCAGTACTCAGCATGCTCATCTTGAATCTACTTAAATGTTGTAGGTTTTGCTCACTCCACTAATTTCCAACTCTGCATCACGTGCATGTGGAGATGGGTAAGGTTTTTACCCTTTTATTCTGCATGTTTTTCAGCTTTTAGGGGTTCCTGGTTTTCTTCTTCAGTTGTGCACCTGAATGAAAACCTGGATGAGTTGCAGAATTCAGGCCAGACTCTCATTTGCACACTTAAGTGCAGTACCTCAGCAGCGATGCGTTCTGTCAGGGTGATATCATGGATAGTTTACGTTTTTATTTGTTTCTTTTTGTTGCATCTGCTTTTCTGTTTTCGTAAAATAGATTTGTATTAAATAAAATTTTCCACAAATAAATGATTTATTACATAGGAGATTGCTTATTGACTGTGTCTGGGAGAGCTGGAACAAAGATAAAAAATATTCAGAATTTGTGCTGCTCTTATCTATTTACATTGGGTTAGCTTGTCTTATAACTTCATAAAACAAGGAGGACCAAAGCAGTGTCTGTCTCTGGTGGTTTATGGCCTGTGTGCTCAGTCTAAATTCTGCCACTTTCTTGAGAAAGTTTTTTCCCAGCCTTTAGAAATAGGGAGCATGACTGACTAGGAGCTCAAGTACATTTAGGTACGGTTCGGAATGGCATTCCTTAGGGATGGAACTGTACAAAGTTACTGCCCTCAGTGGGTGTTTCCCAATTTACTGATAAGGGGAAATCAGTAAGAAACCCTTGCTGAAGACAGATGATTGTATTCTTGGATGATTTTACATTTTCTGCAATCTAGGGACTTCATTATAAAACTGAACCATTAGTGCAGTCTGCTGAAGTGACAGACCTCCTCAACTCAGCTTACTGTCTCCTGTGGTTTCATTTGAGATTCTTGGAGCTCAGTGCTGAACCGATGCTTAAATGTGGTAGCTGCTATGCTACCCGCATGGACTTTTTATGACAGCCAATTTTTGTAAGGCAAAATAAATTTTATTGCTATAATGAGATCTCTTTTTGACTGAGAATTTTTATGGATTAGTAATGAGACGTTTGGGGGATACTGTTCATCACATTTTTTTTTTAATGGAAAAGGTGGTAATGAAATAAGTGTCAGTTGGATTATACGATTAGTCTTAGATAAAATGCCTCAGGATGAGCAAAATTGATTAATCCTTGTTTATGGGAACAGGAAAGTTTTTTCTGTGTAGAAAATTTTGTGCCTTGTCAGTGATAATAGCATTGATCTGGTATCAGTGAGATTTCATCGGTGCTAGCTGCTGTGGGAGTCTCATCACCAAATGTATGCAGGTATATTTGCCTTCACGTTACTTGGCCAGACCTTATGCCAGCTCAGCTAGCCCTGCACCTGTGCTAGACCAGCAGTGCCAGAAGTGCTGGGCATTCCCAGTGCTCTGCCATTTCTGGGCAAGCTGATTACACCAGGCCCTGGGCTAAGGTAGTACCTTGCTGGGAGATTCCACTCTGTGGTGGACCAGGCTGTATAAATCTGTGCTTGCTGCTGAAAACAAAAGAGGTCAGGAAAAGAGGAACTAGAATTTGATAGGCAGCATCTTATGCTTTCACAACTCACTGTGTTCTGAAATGTAACAAAAAGAATCCTTTGAAGGAAAATTTTTCAAATTACTGTCTTTTAAAAAATTCCACAGACGTTCATTCTTCCTTCTCAAAAATTTACTTAAAATATGAAAAAAGACAGACATTTTTGCATGGAGAGTCTTAATGCCCAACTGTTATTTTCATCTTAATTTTTGTGAAAAGTCTTAACATTTTTGAAAGTGTTTTTCAGATATTTTAACATAATTTTCCATTGCAGCAGTGCCAACGTGGTATTTGTAGGCATAAATTTGTACACTAATTATTTTTTACTGTCCTCGCTCCCATTGTTCAATTGAAGACCTTTCCCATTGATCTCACAGAGCTGTGGAACAGTGTAGGTTAGAAGGGCCTTCCAGAGGTCACCTTGTTCATCCTCTGACTGAAAACAGATCCAGTTAGAGGAGTTTGTCCAGAGCTTTGTCTAGTTGAGTCATGGATATCTCCAAGGTGGGAGACTCAAATCTCTCTGGCCCCTAAGTCCCATGATAACTATCCTCGTGGGGAAAATTTTTTCCTTGTATCTAATCCACATTGTCTATGTTGTAACATGTATCCATTGCCTCTTGATGTGTCTGTGGAGGGAGCCTATCTCAATCTTCTCAATACCCTTCTGATATGTAGCTGAAGGCAGCAATGAGATCCCCCAAGCCTCCTCCAGGTTGAGAAAAATCCAGTATATTCAGTCTCTCCTTGTACAGAGACACTCCAGTCCCTTAATCATCTTGGTTACCCTCCGCTGGGCTCACGCCAGTGTATGAATGTCTGCCTTGTCCTGGGGAGCCCAAAGGTGCCTATAATGCTCCAGATGTGGTTTCTCAAGTGCTGAGCTGAGGGGAATAACCACTTCAGTAGAGGGCAAGCAGGAATCCAGGTGGGTACTTTAGCATATCACTTTTCTTAAGTGATTTATTTATTTATTTATTTATTTTGATTCAGCTTCAGTTTCTTATTCTCACAGAGACATGTGATGTGTTTGTATTGGAACCTGCTTAGATGACCTAAGCCCTTCTGAAGAGTGTTCTGGAAAGTCTTTTTTCTGTTAAATAACCAGTTTCACACTGAGCTCATTTCCAGAAGTAAAGACCCTTTTAAATTTCACTGTAATGACTATAAACAATATATATTTTTTGATGATGCTGTTGCAATATATATTGTTTGATGTTAAGTACTGTGCTTACAATTGACGAGCCTAATTGCTGCTGAATTTAACTGGAAATGGAGCAGTTCTGGCTGATTTCAGGTTCAAGGCAAGTCCTGTTTGCCTTATGCAGGAAATCATTTCACTGCCTGTGGAGCTACTTGCATGAATATAGTAAGTAGGATTAGCCACATATGGGTAAGGATGTTACTTTATTTTAAATGGGAGAGTCTGAGATATTACATGCATATTGTAGCTTGGATTTTAGCACAACTGCTATATAATTCCCTTTGTTCAGGCCAGTCTGCATATAATGCTTTTGAATTTCTTGTACCAGTGCCCACATTTTACTTTTCTCGTTTTCTCTCCCCCCTCCCCCCCCGCCCCACCCATTTTTATGCTGTCTTTCAAGCAGGGGTAGTGGGAAAGCAATTAAATCAGTTATGGTTTTGAGATCTGTTGTGAATGGAATTCCTGAAGGGTTAGGATGAGTGGTGAGATTTTAAAGTTCATTTGTTTAATATTCACTAAATCATCACATTTCTAAGAAATCTTAGGGTGCAGATAGTTTTCAGTTTTCAGGATAGCAATTTTCAAGCAGTGGATTTGAATATGATCAAAGTAAAATAAATTTCCAGCAAGAACCTGAAGATCTTTTGAATTTGGACATGTTATAGAATTACTAAAAAAAAGGAAATTCCTCTATGCTAAAAGCTATTTTAATGAAAAGGATGGAATTTTAGATATATAAAGTCACTGTATGACATTTTTCAGCTAGAATTTATAGGACAGGTAAATTTGTTTTGAAAAATATTTTCTAGATGTTTAAATCCAGTGATTTAGTTCTTTAGGCATAAAATTTCTCAAGAGGAAAAATAATTTACATTATTAATACAGATGAAACATCTCAACAAAAATATTTTACAGCAGCACCAAGGCCCAAAGGCAGAAGTCATGTTCTTTGCCATGTAAAGAAATGAGATCTAGAATGAAGAGGCTGTTCATTCTGTTTCTATAGTTGCTATGTCAAGAAAGCATTCTGTAGGAATTTTATGTCATGTCCAAATTCTCAGAGGCTATTCTGATTTTTAAAGCTACCAACTGTCTTTTTCTATGGCACAAAAGATGCTCTCAGGCTTTGGAATGGGGCCAGATTTAGTTTCTTAATTATTCACCTGCTTGCGGACTTTTGAGTAAGATGATGAATTATGCTGTTGTTGCCTTGTGTACATATGTATTTTTCTGAATAAGTATGTATGGGCTGGGAAATAATTGGGTCCAAGATTGTTATTGAAAAGCCAATAATATTTTCCCTGACTGTCTGTCTGTGATTTCAATCTTCCTACTGCCAACGGAGTTAATGTTTAAGGATGTGGAATGGAAAATTTGATCTCAGTGTTCTTTTCCTTCTCATTCTGTGACTCCTTAATTAAATTTATACTTAATTATGCAGTTTATTTTGTGTTGACCTTTCAAGGACCTTAAAGCATCTGACAGTGAATGCAGAGTCTCAGTGTTTGTTTCCATGAGTCCTTGTATGAATTTGATAAATTCTAATGGTACTTCTGGAATTAAAGACAACCAATGGATTACTAACAAATAATAACATATATATGTCTGTGGAGGTACATAACTATAAACATGCACAAATATATGAAAAGAAATACTGAATTATGTCATATGCATCCTTTAAAATTAGGTAACACCACTACCACCAGTAATAATAGTAATTCTGCATGTCAGAATATTACAAAACATTTTACATGTTGTAGGTCCACTCTTTGACATAGGTGTTGCACTCAGTGGTAAAAATCCTGCGTTTGGATGATCAGATCCACTTGTAGTCCCATAAAACACAGATACCTGTTCCTAAGGCGGGGGGTATCTGGGGTCTCAGCGGGGACCATACTTGAAAGCCGGTACAGGCGGAACTTGGTTAAGGCTTGTGTGCGTCAGGTATCATGAGGAAGGAAAAAAGTGAAATGAAAGAAAGCTTCATACTACAAATTAGTTCCTTGGCTCTTTAATAAAGATTGTTGGTCAGTGTAACCCTTGTGGAGGTTAGGAGTTTTATGATTTATTTCTTATTTGTCATGTATTATCAATACATGAAGCTTTTGATAGAGAGCTCTTGAGGAAAAAAGGCATACCCTACAGTATTATTAGTGTAGGCAAGCATATGAATCTAGCAATGCATTTGTTAACCTAAAACAAAAGCACAAATGAGAAGAAGCCAGTATGTTAGCAAAAGAAAAAAAAAAAAAAAAAAAGGGACCCAAAATTGATTTCATCTTTCTGAAACTGTTGTGTACTAGCAAGAAATACTTAGTACAACTTGATGAAATACAAATCCTGTAATTCATTGTCTTTCATGTTTTACCAATGAATACACAAACCAGTATCTGTCTGTTTTACTACTATTTTATTTATGAAGTGTTGTGAATCTGTAGAACCTCTGGAAGATGGTAAAAAATTTATAAATAAGCAAAGGTGCAAAGTTCCTCACTGGAACTGTGAATGTTTTTCATAATAGTAAGGAAGAGAAGCAGACTGGAGATCAGAATACTTGGGGATGAACCCTCAGGCTCATGAAACCCTTGTGCAACTCAAACCTGGTTTCACTGGCATTGCGCATGCAAAAGTGAGGGTAAAATAAGGCCCTGGAAGTAATGCTCAGTCTTATGGTAATGGTGAGGCTCCTGCCTGAGAGGAATTGCTGAGAGAAGCAGAAACCAGTGGCAGAAAAGAACTTGCACAGCGGATGATTCAAATGCAGCCACATTTTATATGAAACGGATTAAAAAAACATACATCAGCAACCTCCAGGTTGTGTTTCTCCCTGTATCCTGACAGGCTGGCACCACTTAAGAAGTGGGACATATTTTTTAATAAACTATTAATGGTTAAAGTAAGGATGTAACATATTCCCTTGTTTAATAGTTCTAACCTGTGGAAATAAATGTGCAGTAGGATAAGGAAACTGGCAATTAATTTAAAACCTCAAGAGCAGACAAGTTCACTTGCTAGGAAAGAGAAGCACAGTGATAAATGATTTGGAGAGGTGGGAAACCAGGGAAGGTAAGTGGCTTATGCAATTCATTTGCAGAGAAATGTAAGGCAGGCTTGAGGGAAAAAAGGAACAGAGCAAAGCAAAGAAAAAAGAATGGACCCCGAGGGTTTTACAATACAAAAAGATTGTACTGGGCTTTAGGATAAAATTTTGTCTCTGGTAGCTTGGGCATAGTGTAATGCAGTGAAAAGAGCAAACAATAGTGTGGCACAAACTAGTAAAAAGATACCAAAAAGAAATCAGATGAACTGGGTTGCTGCAGTACTCGAAAGGTTGGTGCATGAGACCACATTTAAGAGATCAGCTGCATCAATTTCTAGTCAACCTTTGTGTATCCTTTTCACAAAACAAGATATTCTCAAAATTGTGGATAAAATTATAAAGGAACAGTTGTGAATGACTGCTCTAGGGTATAGGTGAGCAAAAGGCAGTAAAACTGGCTTCTGTCTGGAGAGGGAAATTATGATTAAGTATCAGTAGAGAAAACAGGAATTGAAGGGAAAGGAAGCCATGAGCTGCTTGAGTTAGTGACTTGTAATCACGAAGGACACTTTTGTGTTCCTTAGTACTTAAAAGGACAATTGACTTTTATCAAAAGCCCAATAGAAAAAATGAAATGGTATGAACATGTGCACCTGAGTTGTGTCGCTGCCACTCTTGCTGTCCTTACTTTATATTGCAGGCTGGACAGATGAGCATGGCTTTGTTATTAATCCAAATTTGCTTCAGGGTTAACTTAAAATGTACTGACTGTCAAACAGAGGCCAAAGAAAGCAAAGGGCAACTAGTCTTTATTAGGGTTTTTTTTCTTTTTTTTTATTTGCTAGCTTGAAAATTGAGTGTTTTTTTTTAATTCCAGCATATGCTTTGAACTTTATTATTTGGAATGGTTTAGTATTGTAGGGACTCCTTTATTCAGATTGCTGAAAGTTTTTATCAGTAACTAGCTGTCATTAAAGGTTAAAATAGACACATGAACGTAGTGTGCAGATCCTGACCTTAGTGTTCAATCCTACTTTGTTTCAGAGATCTAACAAAAAAACACGTCCCAAGATGAGTATCTGTTAAATACTGTAAATGAAGTAGTCAGTTTCCCCTAACAGGCCTTAGAATTGACCTTTGTTGTCATGATTTGTTAAAAGATTACTTAATTTCTGGAATTTTTGGCTACATAATTCTTTTTTTTTTAATTCTGTATGATCCAGGAGTTAGCTTTTCTGATCTGCTACACAACAATGTAAGCAAGTGCACTAGGGAAAAAAGCTGTTGTCTTAGGTGTCTGTATTTTTCCTTTCAGATCATCCAGCATCAGAAGCAAGGATGTGGTCCGGTGTTGACATGACTGCGAGCATAAGGCACCAGTAATATGGTATTTACTCATGCATTTCTGTTCCATAGCATGGATTCGATTCCAATGCCTTACCTGCATCTCTTCCCAACAGATGTAGTTTGGCTGTGAGGAAAACTAATGAGGGCAAAGCCTATATCCTGTCCTTCATTTTAGGTATTTCACTACCACTAATAATATTTCAGCTGTTGTATATCTAAAAGGCCTTTGGTCTTGGGAGCGTAAGGATGGTTGTCTTGGAAGAACAAAAAATGATCCAACAACAAAGATGTGAGGGACGTGGACAGAAATTCTGTCCCTTCTTTTCTCTCTCTGTTGCCTCCCCTGCTGTTTCCCCAGGCTGTGTGTTCTGGCAATGACTGCAGGTGCACAGCTGAGTACAGGCTTGTGAGTGATGCCTTCAGTCAGCATGCCCAGTCAGCATCATTGTCTTTTCCACTGGTGGTTACCTGTGTTTAAGAGTATGACCATACAGAGGGAACAAAACTAAATAAAATCATAGTATGAACTGCTGATTTCCAAGCTAATCTAAAACTACTTCACAATATTCCCTGCCTGTGCCAAAAAAACACTCAAGAGCCCATTTTATTATTTCTCAGAGTAAGTCACCTTCACTCAGCCCCTCAGTACAGAGGAAAAAGACTCAACCTGTGCTGCCTTCTGCTTCTAGATACTGTGTGACACTGTGAATGAGTCTGAGACCCTTTTTTAAAAAAAAAAAAACAAACCAACAAAACCCAACACAGTTATTCAGGCTTTGGAATATATCAAGAAGGTTGAATCTTGCTTTTTTCTGGGCACTTGGATTGTTGATACCACCCAAGTAACTGTAAGGGTTTTTACAGTGACACACCAAGAACAACTGCATTTTACTGCATTAGGTTTCAGAAGTTAAGCTAGCGTGTTCATCTACGTATCGTCTGTTGGTTATTTCTTTGTATCCTTGTTCACTATCGATAATATAAAACTCCAGGTTCAACTCCTGTCTGAAGTTGGGCTTGTAACATAATGTGGTAGTATTTAGGGGAAATCGACAGCAGTGATACTATTAAATCTTACCATTTAAAAGATTTATTTTTATATATATATATAATAATAATGATTCTATATGATCTCTAATACCAGATTTTAAGATAATTGCTATGGAGCAATTGTAGCAGATATTGTACCACCAGAAAGATTGGTTGTAAACTCCTAAGGTTTAAGAAGGAAGGAAAACACATGGATTTTGAAGTCCGGATGCATTTGCTGTCCTGACAAGGAAAATGCATTTCTTGTCTTGTAAATACAACAAACATTAATAGCAGAGAAAGAATAAATACAGAGAGTGCAATGTCAATTTATCTAGCCAGTTCCCAGTGACCACACTTTAAAATGGAAGAACATGTCTCCACTCTGCTCTGGAATGTCACATTAAATTGACAAAGTTATTCCTATGATAACTCTCCAGAAAATAGCTGGTATCACCACTCTAACTGCTGCCTGTTGTTGATTTACTGTTATTTTGGCAACATGAAAGCCAATGCCAGCTGATGCACATGTGCATCTGGCTGGAAAATACTGATAAAAAATTCAGTGATGGGCTTGATATTCAAGTCAAAATAATAAAAAAAAGTGAATATATATAGAGACTGTCTCTGAGAAAGAAGAAAGGTATGAAGAGGGTTGGCACATGCTATAAAAAGATAGGAAGCCCTTGTTTATGTTTTATATATGTTGGGATAACATTCCTTGCAGTGACAGTGATAGCAGATGACCATAGTTGTTGCTTGCTTGACTCTTCTTGTGCATCCACCTGAGAAGTAAGCATGTGGACTACAACACGGTTGTTGCCCAGAGTTCAGCGGGGAAACCTCAAATTGTAGAGCTGGTGAGACTGTGGCGTTGGAGCATCAAGGCTTGTGTTTCCCTGAATACTGCTAGTTCTTTGGGGTTTAGTTTAAGTCCCAGGTGAAGCAGGGAGAGTGCAGCCGAAACACAGTGAATTTTTTATGTATCGGTGATTGTTTCTCGGGATGCAGATACTTCCTGCTTCACTGAAATCTTCAAAAAGTGTACGCACATTGGCTGTGAAGCTACTAGAATGTGTTATCAAAACAATAAATTTAATGTATGAAATGATCGCATATTCAGTGAAAAGCACTAGGGAAATGCATTATTTAACAGACTGCCTCACGATGGTGTTTAGTCTGGAGCTAAATACAGCTTCAGCTGTAATTATATATGTGCTTTACCGGTGGGGCTCCCATAAATGGATTTCAAAGCCATGCTGAGGACAGTGTTATTACACTGATTTTCTATTACTTTCAAAATCATTTTGTTTCTGACAATGTGAACTGACAACAAAATGAAAATATGTCCCACCCACTTAGGGTTTTTTGTACATGTCCTTTCTTTCTTTTCCCTTTAGTTGCTCCATGTGAGGGACTTGATGTAGATCTTACACTTACAATATCCAGCTGCATTTAAATTACTGCAGATGTAAGCCTGTGGGGCAGGAGCTCCAAGATGAGGGAGACCAAAAAAGAGCACTCCTTTTATTGATGGATTAGCGTTGCTGTGAAGAGATTTATTTACAGTCTGTCTATCCTGAAGCGGCTCTTAGGCAGGCTGTGCATGAACGTGGATCTGGGAACTGCATGATCCTTCCCTAGAAGGTCTTGTAATCTGCGTGGATGAAATGGGCACGAGAGACAGGGAAGCTCAGGGAAATTGGGCATGTCACTGCCATTATTTATGCGGGCTTGCACGTGACTTTAGGTTACACAAGTACAGTAAAAGTATACCTTTATGCCTGACATTTAGTTTTTCAAGTTTTGTTATGTAAAGACAGCTGAGACCAGTTAATTCACTCAAAAATTCTTCCCAAAGTGATCAGTTTATGAAAATTATCTTTCTGCCATTGAATGGAATTAATTGCTAATGCAAAAAAAAAGGCAGTAACAAAACACAAGACAGTATAAAGCTGTCATATGAATAATGTATTTTTACTGGATTTTGCTAAGTTAAGAAAAATTCAAGTGATCCAACCATCATTACCTATGTTTTAGCGTGCTTTATTAAAAAATAAGCTATTAGTTGAGCAAATAATCTATCATTATTTCACAGATCATTAGGCTGTTACATGAAAGACAGGATTACTCATAAGAAAAATCAGAATCCTAGGGAAGCTGTAGCTAGAGATGGGATTAAGCAAAATGTTGTAATATTTAAACATGGTGTTAGAGGCTGAGGATAAATGGCAGACAATTGATAATAACGTTTGTATACAAATTGGCTTAGATCACGTCTTGCCTTTGAAGATGAGTCAATCTGAACCATAAAGCTGATTGACACTGAATAGATCTTCTCTTTGTAGGTCAAATTTGTGCTATGATGCTCTGTTCTGTTACAGTAGGTACTGCTGTCACTGGCATTTGTGAAATTCATGTAGGGAAAGTGGGCTTAATTTCCCTGTAGGCTCTGTGGCCCTGTCTTCAGTCGTAAAGGGTCTTGAGTTAGGTGACATGGAGTAGAACTGTACAAAACTAAGGCAGATAGGATTTGATGAATTTAGTTAGGAACCTCACAGTATTATTTGTAAAGATGTGGAATACTGTGGATGAATTGTTTGGGTGGGTAAAGGTGTGACAAGAAGATGAGTTTGGGATCTTGTTTGGAAAAAGGTGGGGGTGTAAGGGAGGAGAAACGTGTGTGAGAGAGTGGATGGAGGGAACAGTTCCTAATTTGGGAAAGTAGGATGAAGGGAAAACAAACTTGAAGCTGAGCAAGTCCAAACTGTGTTCTAAGAGAAGATGCCTCTCATTCTTTTTTTTGGCATCCCACTATCTGATGTCAGGGCTGGGAAAACTATTTATCTAGGTGACCCCTACTCATACTGCCTTATTCCTTCCTTTGGTCTATAGAAACATCTATTTCATTTTCTCAGGTTTCGTGGTAGGTTAAGTGTTGCAGCTCTTTATTACCTAGCAGAAAAGAGTTACTTGGGTGCAGCACAATGACATGCTCGGCATACAATAAGAACCCTTCAGTTTCATCACATAAATATGTGAAGAAGATATGCTGATTTTAGATTGAGTGTAGCTCCTCTACGCTGAATCTGAAAATCATAACTAACTGGAAATGGCAGAAAAAAGGCAATTGTGCTCTCTAGAGATAAAGGCAACTGATAGGTGGAGCAGCAGAAAAAACCTATTCAAATGAGTGCATTGGAAGGAATAAGATCAACTGCTATAATGTTTTCTGTGTCGCAAACCTGTTATTGCAGCTTGAACTGTTCCCATTACAGCAAAACATTATTGAAAGGACTTAAATAGCTTGCCTAGCAGAGCAGAATATAGTAGTATCACTGTAATTAAGCTTCCACCAGCATTTCTAAGATAAACATATCTTCAGGGTCCTATAACCCAGCTTTCAAATCTTTATTTGGAGCTTGCAATATACTATGCTATGATGTAACATTTGTCCAAATATTATAATATGAAAGTGTGCTCTCATAGTGGTGGAGCCTTGTTGAGATGAGAGGCGCTTAGAGCGATATAGATGTTCCAGAGTCCTGTGGACAGCGTTGACTCTTTGCAGACTGTCGTGCCTGTGGGGAAATGGGTAGCTGAACATGTGGGTATAGTGAAATCATAGTGTTTGTGTTCAGTAAGAGCCTTATCTCTGCATGATTAAATAGTTGTGCAGTGCTTGGGAGAGGGCAGGAAAATCACAGTGGACTGACAGACACTGTCTGATTCCTATTTCGTCTCCTCTGTTTGAGGCGGAATGTAAGTGCCGCCAGTCCCTTTCTCTCCATATGCAGTATTGGAAAGTCTCTCAGGGTGAAGAGAATCCAACAACAATTAGCACATGTGGGGGGGGCAGAAGTTTGGATCTGCACTCAAAATACTTCATCTGATAAGAGACCTAGAGAAGATTGCTAGTTCAGTGCAGTGAGGAGAAGAAAGAGACTCAGTAAACTTCAATTCCTGGGTGCTTAACAGTCACTATTCAGGCAGGCATCCTCTTTATGAACATCTGGTCTTTTTTCAGAAGGCAAGGATGCCTCAGGAATACTTTAGCTTCTAAAGGCAGCACATTATCAATGCTTTTATACCCAGAGTGTGAATGCAAGGATGCTTTCCTGGGCCGGTGAAGGTGCTTAGCATTTTGTGCTGTTTCTGAGAATTGGTAGATGTACAGTTCAGTTTTCCTTCAGGAACTTGGTGCTACCAGCTCAGCTACCTTGAAGTTGAGTCTCTCCATCTCCTTTGGGATTAATATAGATATTTCAGAGTCCCAATGATAAATAAATAAGGCATAATGCTCATTCAGGGTTTTTGCTAGCTGTAAGTCCAGAGACTTAAAGTCTATAGCAATTCTGAACTAAAATTTGCTCATTACTAGGCTTCATATGAATGCTGGTGTGTGAAGGCCTCTCCTTTCCTAGCAAAAAAAAAGAAAGTTTTGAGACATTGTCTCTTTAATACTGCCTACTCTAAGCAACTCTCTGAGACAAGTAGCCTGTAAACAGTGCCTGTGTTACTGCATGGTAGGGGCATGGCACAGTGATTTGTTTCAGTAGCTTATGCAGCCACAGCTCCTTATTGCTTCAGTGACAACTAGAAGTCGGTCCTGTTTATAGTGACGCAATTTTAGGCACCTTTGAGAAGCATCAAAAGAAAATGCACTGCAAAAGCACATACAGTGTAGAACTTCGTTTGTGCATGTTACTTTGTTCTCTGCCTAATTGGAGTCTGGTTTAGCCCCATCTGAAGTGTGTCAGCTCTTAAGTTTAAATTCTACCTGCAAATGTTTTCAAGGCTGATCCCTTGGATGTTAGCCCAGACAACTGCTGTCATGGAAATGAAAGCTTGTCCAACTTTTCAGTTGTTCTTTGGGGTCTCCAGAACTACCCTGGGATCAGCTTTCCGTGGTCAAAGGGATATTAACTAGAGGTGAGTGTGTTTCATGAGTCCTTTCCTATGCTGTAAAGGCTTTGAATCAGAGGGCCTCTGAACCTGGTGACTAAAAACATCAGAGGGGAGTAGAAATTAAAAAAGCTAATCTCAGAGCTTTGCAAGAAAAACAACTGAGTGATGATTATTTGTTGTGGTCTAAAATGGAATAATTTGGGCAGCTGCAATAAAGGTCTGATGTGAGTGGTATGAATGGCTAAACCAAACACATTTCTTAGAGGCAGAATTGAAGTAATGAAAAGGCACTGAAACTTGAGTCCCTTGACTAAATGTAAATCTTTTTCCATTCCGTGTGGAGCCACATGAAGTACGTTGGTCATGCATTAAGCATCTCATAAAAATAAAATCTGTGCTTTATTTCTCACCAGTGTTTTCTGCATGAATTAAATACTCTTTGTGGCTATGCCACAGATTTTAAATGCCTAGCATGTGCACATGACTACCTTGCTCTAACTCTCCCTCACGTTAACTGTGTTACCCATCGCTCTTGCTCACAGTGACCTATTGAATGCAGGTTCTGCTCATGCCTTATGCTACAGGTTCTCTGTTAATTGCAATGGCAATATTACTATATACATCATGCAGATCTGTAAATATGTGCAGGGGACAGCATTTTAATTGTAAGTCTTCGTAGATCTTTTGCAAAAATCTCTTGTGCCTGGAAGTGTGCTGTAAAGTAATGAATAGTACTAAAGCTTTCATCCTTAAAATGCATGAGCATTAGAGAATTTTACTTATTCAGAATGCTTTTATGCATATTAACTAACCCTTGTGATGATGTGGGAAAGTGGGTATGTACGGTTGCTATGGCACATGAAGGGGAAGACAATGGCCAGATAACCTTTCAGAAGGGAGTGCCACTTTGAACACTTGATGTGTAAGAGCGAAAATCTGGGCCTACATGACGTACCTGAGATGAAAAGGGAATTCTGTGTCACAGCTAGGATACCAACCCAGAGCTGCAGATGGGCTTTATTAGTGCATATTTTTTATAAGTCACAAATTTCCTCCTGAAATATGTTTACATCAAAAGCAGTCAGCTTTGCATAGGTCTGTTTGGTGACCATTTAATGTTCTGCCAGATATCCTTCTCTTGGAAGGCCATGTGGTGCTTCCAGTTCACTCAGAAGTGACGTATGTGACAACAGATGGATTATACACACACATGCCAATGGAATGCCTTGTCTGCTTGCCAAGTACTTGCCTCAATATTAAAAAAAAATCCAGATGTTGCAACAAAGTCCAAGAAGGCCCAGTTCTGATTAGGGTTGATGCTTAATCATCTATTTACAGGAAGGAATGAATTGTGGAGATTGTTTTACTAGGATTGAAGACAATCACTTAATTTTTCTAGCTAATTCAAAGCTCTTTTAGTAAAGAAAGAAGAGGAGGCTGGCTATGTTCTAACACTTTCTTATGCCTCTTCAGTAAGGATATAAAGCTTTTCACTTACTCAAAGCAATCACTCTGCCTGGCTTGATGAGCAGTTTTGCCAGATCCATGCAGGTACTGAGAGACACATCTGAGTCTGTTCAAGATGTGATTACTGAGTCAGGTGACAAGTGGTCACTGCCAAATCAACAGAATGAGATAATGATTTTGTGTCAGCATGAGACATAGCTCTGCTGCCTGATATTTCTGACTGCCCTGTGTCTAGCCCTCTGCTAGCTTTCTAGGTGTATTCCTTGATGCCAGCTCTTTTGCGTGGTCGACTTTCTCAGTGGATCCCTACTAGCCTTGCCTTCTGCTTCTGCTGTCAGTTGCTATTGAGTACTAGAAGGCAAGCACAATGGGCATGGCCATCGTGTTTCTAACCCCTGTCCGGGCTGCACTGGTCACAAAGATTGTAGGTTTTGCTGCTCTGGATCCTTACTAGGCTGCAATTGCAGAGCTCATATCATTCTCAAGCACAGTACTGTTAGGAGGGCAGTGCACTGCTTCTGTCTGCTTGCCCCCCATGTTTGCAATGGCAAAATACTCCAGGTTTGGGAGGTGGTCAGACACTCAAAGCTGGAGTAGTTAGCAATGACTTTTGGGAAGTTTCAGTATCCGTGTGGATGGCACTTACTCAACTGAGTGATACAGAGGAGAGCTTCGTGGTCTCCCCAGCTGTGTTAGATACTTGTATAACCTTTATCCATCCTCTCTCCTGTTCATTCCTCAACCAGGAAGCCACTGACTCAGGCATGGTAAATTACAGCAGCAACTTCATTGCCATTTGTGCTCGCTGGTCTGGGAAGGTGCACAAAACTTCCCCTTGCTGCCTTTTGAGCAGGCTGAGGCTGTGCATGCAGTGCTACCTGCAAGTGGTGCAGGACCTACTAACCTGAGTGAAGGCTTGTCACTTCTGCTTGGCAATCTGCTGGGACCGCAGTTTTAGGAAGAAATCCTCAGCTATTGTCAGCCGCACGTATTGGTGAAGTGCACTCTGGTTCTCTAAAGGAGAAGGAGGCCTGCCAGGGTGGGACCTGTGGTCAGTGTGTGGTTTACTCGCAGAGCCCTGGTTGCTGGCTGTGTTGTACATGGCATCTGTGGGAGGAAAGAGGAGCAGATGGCTGCAGGATGGGACCCATGTGCATCAGGGAACAGATGTATGAGCTGAGCAGGCTGAGGTGGCTCAGCTGCTGCTGAGGAATGAGGAAGCCATGTCCCTCAGGCTAGTCTCTGCTTACAGAAAATCTGCTTCAATTTGCCACATAACTTTTTGGATCAGAGGGAGGAACAACTTTTTTTTTTTTCTCTCTCATTTTTGACCTACAAATTCTGATGCTGCTGTGTTTCTATTTCCTCCTCTCTCCCCATCCTACCAAGATTTGCTTGCTACCAAGGAGCTGTTTTGGGGCATATTATGCAAAATTTTGCAAAGTCACCAGGCATTCAAGGGGAGGGGTGGTAGTGGGTAGGGACTGCAGTGGGAGTGCTGGGACTCCCAACCCTCCTGCTCTGAGTGCATTGCAAACTCTTGCTGGCAATGACAGAGGCACAACGTTGTGTTTGGAGAATTAGGTGTGACGTGGGTGGGAGAGCTCAGTCTGTAGCATGGGGAAAAAAGTAATTAAGGAGTGATTGAGGTGGGATTGGAGAGGTGGTGGCTGCTGCCAAGTCCTTTGTCACAGTATCAGTTGTATAGGTGCTCAAAGAGGTCAGTGCCTTTGAGCTGGGTCATTCTGCCTGTTGCTAAGGGAGGTAGGCTCTGCTGAGGCTCTCAGTCAGTGAGGTGTGAGCGTGGTCCAGCACAGCTTGTATGTGGTTATGTGGCGACGAGGCTGACATGAAATAAGGAGCACCAGGCTGTTTGCAGAACAAGGGGGACATCACAGCTGCCACTGTGCAGAGAGGGAAGAAGAGAGTGAGGCTGGAGCTGGCTGTAAGAGTGAGAAAGGAATGACCAGGAGAGGCAATGGACTGAGAAGTAGCTGCTGCGGGAGGCGCAGCAGATTGTCAGCATGCACAATCGCTTACTCTGCCATAAGCCTGTATCATAACCTTAGCCTAGTAAAATATTATAAGCAGATTTCAAACTGGTGTAGGTGTTTGTTCTTGTTCTTTGTGACTGACCAGCTTGAGTTCCTCTTCAAGATCTGTAGACAGCATTATTTTAGGTCTTGAAGGCAGAGCCTGCCTCTCTTACTGTACTGCACGCTCAGATTTGCAGAGCTGGTGGATCAGCAGAGTTGCAGTAATCTGTCTAGAGGAGTAGTAGTAGGAGAGAGGATGAAGACTGATTAAATTACTGATTACAATACTGAATTAAATCCAGTTGCAAGGACTCTGACTTTCATGAAGCCATTAATCTGTAATTGTGTGACTAGTGATTTCTGTGAATACTATCAAATTTTATGTGGTCACTGAAAGGCTCCTGGTACATTTTTTTTACTGATTGGTTTATATGGCTACTTGGGAAAGTTTTGCTGCATGGTTATAATATAAAAATAATGAACAAATAATGACTGGTGGATAATGCATGTGTTCATACACAAGTGTACTCACTCAAGGCAAAACCCAACTGTTTAACAAGAGTCACTGAAAATAAAAATTATTTGGTATTGCTTGAGAAAATCCTGATTAGAAGTTGCACTTTAGTTTGGAAGGAAAAATATTCTGCAGAAGCAGGATTGGACACCATCTTTATTGTCAAAAACAGATTTCAGTGTCATATGCCATACTAGCAGGACTTAGTATTTGACTCCTTCTGGCAGACAGGCAAACATGCCCCAAGTAGGGTCATCTGGACTGATGTTTGAATAAAGGAGACATCTGGAGCTCTCATCCTCTCCCCAAAGCTATTTCCCTGCCCTTTCTGCCCTTCCAAGCTCCTGCCTGAACAAGATCACTACTTTTTCCTTTATGAATTCAGGCTTTTGTAGCCTTTCTGGCTTCTGGAAAGGTCTGAGTATTTTCGTGAAGTCAGCGTTAAAGCATGAAACTGCTTGAATTAACTTTCTGGAATGATTAATTTTATTGAACATGAATCAGATGTTCGTGTGAGCTGATACGGCAGAGAACCGAGTGGGAAGCCGACAGAAGAACCAGCGGTGCGAGCCGGGGAGGGCGGCGCGGTGGGAGCTGTGCGTGCCGAGAGCTGGGATCGAGTGCCACCAGGCGTTCGCTTCTGGCCACGGCAGCCGTATGGGCCCTGCAGCCGGAGGTCTCTTTTCCTCGGTTCGGTTTATGAAATGGCACGGTACCGGCAGCATTAGCCCGTGCTGAATTCGCTTGTGATTTTCTGCTGCTGCACTAGGGTGCATTTTATACATCTGTGGTGTGGGACATATTGTGTGCAGTAAGTACGGCAGTAAAATCTGGTGCTTCAGGTTCCTTTTGGGTTTTTGGCACTCCCCTTTGCCCTTTAAATGGGGAGAGGAAAGCATGGACAGTAGTTCAGAAAGGATATTTTAAAATTATTGAATTTAGAGTCACATTTCAGTTTTCTCTGTACTGCCCCAGTTGTGTAAAAGTAGTTTGTAGTGGCTAGACATTTTCCCAAGAAATATCTGCAATGGAGGAGGCTTTCTGAGGGTCAGAGCAGCAGATGGCTACATGATGCCTCTTTTTGAACCTTTCCATTTGAGAATGTACTGGTTTGTAGAGGGCATTGCAGGTCAGACCTTGAGCTCTAGCAAGGCTGCCAGAACAGCTCCTTGGACCGTTTGCAGTCCAGCTGTTACTGACCTTCTGAAAAACCTCATTTGGCTTATTTTTTAGTTGTGTTTGCCTGGTGAAGTCAGCTTTGCTTTGTTCTGCTTGTTTTGGTAACTTCATTCAGAGCACTGGATTTCAAGAAGTTCATTTTTAATGAGGAATGACAAAATCACAGGGATTTATGGTTGATTGCGGCATTGATGAAGGAGTTAACTAGAATGAATTAAGAGTCTTGTGGGAAAGCAGGTGGGACAGCCCCCGGCTGAGGATAAGTGGAAGGAAATGCTGTTTTTCCCTTTTCTTTCAGGTCAGGCAGGAACAAAGTCAGGAAGCTGAAAGAGGTCAGCAAAGATCCATGGGGGTTTATTGCTCATTAAAAGAGTTTTACTGGTTTTGTTTTCTTTTCCTTTTTCTGATGCAGACTAAAAGGGTGTCTGTGCTGGTTTGTTTTCTGTCATGCTTTTTCTATGGATTAGATTTAGGCTAAATAATCCACTTTGATCTGATCAGACTCTTATTCAGTTCCTGGTAAGACTTGATGACTTGTGCTACAATAAAATTGTGATAGCTTCTTAAATGGGAAAGATATCACCTTGGTGATTTCTTTCATTCCAGGAAGCATGTGAAGGTAAAACAGTAAGAATTTTATTTCTTACTCCCTCAAACTTGAAACATTTATTAGAAAAAAAGTAGGAAGGGAGAATAGGTCAGGAAAGATGACAATTGTTCTTTTTTTTCTGTCCTAGCCCCACCTGAAATATAATGGAAACAAGTATAACTATTATTTCTAGCCATACAGGATAGTATATCTGCATGTTTACTACCACCATGAGCATTTTCCCGCTGCCTGTGACATATGCATAGGAGTGAAAACATTTAAAATAAATGTATATAGGTGGATCTGTACTCTGAACTCTAAGCTCCAAAAAACCAGTGTGGCTTTATGTGACTTGCTCGCTACAGTTAGTCCTGGCTGGATGACAATACCTGCGCTTGTGCAGGTTGGCTGGTCCCTTCTGGTGCTATTCTAAGCTCTTGTTGCTGAAAGGAGAATAGGGAAGAACCCACTAATTGAAGAACAAGAACTCAGAAAAGATTATTTTTCTTTTTTTTTCCTTTTATAACTAATTATTGTCTTTTCACTGGCTTTGCTGTTATATTCTTCTGGACAGTGTACCAGTAGTACTGAACTGTAATCGGATAACACCTGATACAATTGTTCTTCCTATCTCTGAACAGTGGAAATTTGTTTTGATAACGGGACCTTAGGTCACCTGACCTATCTGGGAAGTGCAACAGTGTGCTAGGTGTTAATATGCGAATGGCTTTTCCTTGCTGTTTTGATATGTATCAAGGATTCTGATCACAAGTCATTATTTCATAAAAATTTCTACTGGAGTGGGAGTAAAAAACCTTTATTAAATGGCATGATCTTCTGCATCTGACTGTAATAAAATAATAATTTATGATATATTTTTAGGGATAAGAGATTATAATGCATATTAATTAAATGAATAATGAAAACCTTTATGAGAATCTCTGCTACAAGTTGCAAGTAGCTGTTTAATCAAATTCTTTCTATGGAAAAATGCATTTCATTATAACATAATTAGCACATCTATTGTGTTTTTAATACAACTTGTGCTAAAGTGTGTTTGATCTGGAGTTTGCTCATGGCAATTAGCAGTGAAGCAATTGAACTTTTTTGCTTTATTCCAGGCTTTGTAAATTATAAGTGCCATATCTGGGGAAAATTGATGTGATTTTTTTTTAAAGCACTTGAATAATCTTGGGAATATATTGGGGTAGTCATTATTAGTAGTGAAAAGAAATGGTAAGAAACTGTGCTATCTAAAACTGCAAATTTAGGGGTCTTTTTTTTTTTTCCCCCCTCTCTGTTACAGGTATGTACTGTTCTGTCGTGTCCTCTCTAAATCCTGGACTGTGAGAAAGCTGGAGCTTTTTTGTGTACTACAGAGTAATCCTGCTTGCATGTGTCTGTAGCAGCAGATCAGAGAAGAAGAAGACATCAAGCCAGTGGCCTCATCCTTTTTTCCCATTGAGGTAACACTTACAGACCACTCAGGTAGTGGGCATATGTGTAGTCCCCCCTGCCAGGGTGGGTGATATGTACTAAGCCAGGGTGTTAGTACTTTCTGTTCTGCAGTGTGTCCTTTGCCATTTGAGAGGAGTACTTTTCCAGTAGGAAAAAAGGGCAGGATCTCATTAAACATGGTGGTTTAAAATCACCCTCATGTCTGGCTGCTAAAATACCAAACATCTGCTCGGAAACTGAATGCATCTTTTAGCACTGGCAGACACTAGTCCTCCAAAGTCAGAGGGTTCAACCTTACCAGCTGCTGAAACCAGTCTGCACTGTTAGGTCTTTTCTCTTTCTTACCCCAGGAGCTTTACTGACAGCTTTCCAAAGAGTGGGAGAAAATGTCTTTTACAAAAAGTACTTTGGTGAATTCGTGTCTAGTCTGAGTTCGCTTAGAGCATAGATACCAGTGTTTTTATGTTTGAGTTCACTGTGGTACAAAGCCTGCTATTGTCTCCTGTGTGAAACTCATTAATGCACAGAAAATCCAAACTTGAGATTGGCTTTTATGTAGTAAAAAAACCCCAGAACAGTACAGGAATATAAAAAGAAACTATCCAGTGCAAACATCTTTATACAGTGGAAATTGATACAGTGTTCCTTAAAATAGCTTTATAAAACAGGCTTAAAAATAGTGATTGCAGGTAATACTATCTGGATGATGCTTGCCAAAGTACTTTACTTACTGAACTAAATAATTTTATAACTAACTTTACCGGTTGATAGCCAATACCTTAGTTACTGATGAAAACCTTAAACTGTAAGTATTATTAGTTAGCATTCTTTATCATATACTAACATGTGGAACCTCAATAGCATACATTGTAGACTGGATTAAACAAAACAGAAGAGAATGAACACATTAAAAATAAAACCAAGGTTGTCATCCCAAAATGTACGTCTTTCATAAAGGATGTGATCCAAAGCTGATTTGACTGATGGGCAGAATTCTACTTAGTCTTCCTTTAATTCATATTTGAAAATTTGAGTGATTGCGTTATTGATGATAACGCATTAGTGTGTAGTTAATAATTGTATGGGACAACTTTTTATAGTAGTGAGGACTAATGTGAGACCATATGATCATGCATTGCTATCTTCTGCCAAGAAAGGATTTTGGTGGAAGGGACTGTAAATTAGAGATGACGTGAATAAGTGAAAATCAAATTTGTGAGGTTCCAATATACTGGTTTAGGGAAAAAAAAAGAGATTTAGTGTTATTTGGTTAGCTACCAAATTTAAATAGTCAAATCAACTAAGCTAATATATACAGCTCCAGCACAGATTCTGCAAAATTGAGTATCTGTGTGGTAGGGCTCTGTTCCTGTTGAAGGCAATGGGAATCTGCATTGCCAGAAGCCAGAGACAAGCCATTGTCCTAAGAGACCCGCTTTTTACAAAATGTATTTGGCTGGGTAACTTCCTGCACAGGAAGTTTCATTCCGTTCATTCTGTGGATCTTCATCAGGTGAGAAACTAAACACACACTTACCAGGGACATAGTAGTTGCAGCTCCAAAACCTTACTTATATTTGCAGTTCTTTTATGCAGACAAATGTGTGGGTGTGTAGCATTCTGGTTTGGAAGTCTACAATATTCTCCTAGGTGGAAAATACCTGTTTTACAGTACCTGCTTAGAAAAAAATCAAAACAGTTTCACAGTAATGAGGCCCTTAATTTGTTTGTCCCTGAAAAAATACAATTGCTTTAATAACGTTGAATTAAAAACCCATTCAACCTCTTTAGAAATCCAGAGAGACCTATGTTGCCATCTAGAGAGATTTACAGTATTGGAATCTTAACATTCCCCTGATCTCCACATTTCCTGCCCTGCAGGACATGTTCCATTGACTAACACTGAGATCCTATTTACAGAAAGAAAAAACAATTTTGCTGCTAGCTAGAGCAAATTCTAGCATGCCCAGAAAGGTGCCTGAAATCATCATCAGGCTGTTAAAAATGACAGATGAAACCAGATTGTGCATCTAAAAATCCTGTCTAATTTTATCTTTAGTAACTCGTATATGTAGTAGAAGACCGTAAAGCAAGAATAATTAATAGATTGGAAAGAAGGAAAAATCATGCCTCTTTTTGAAAGTGATGGAATAATTTCTAATATTAAGTGATAGACCATATGTTCCTCCTCTCCTCTGCTGGGTAAACATAAGTGTGGAATATCAATAAAGATGTTACAAGAGAGCCAGGCAAACTAGCCGGCTGCAGATACAGGAGGTTATTCAAAACATTGGTTCCCAATGTCACTGAACCTCTCTGTTCCAGCGGATGGTGACCCTGAATGCATGTTGATGAAAACAGTACAGGAGGAGAGGAGGAATGAAGGAGAAACTGGAGACAAAAGCAGTTTTTAAGAAGTGTCTATCTGGACAGGGAGAGGAGTTGTGTCCCAGAAGACTCGAGCAGGTCCTTGAGCAGCAATTTTAGAGAAAGAACTGAATGCTAACAAGGATAGCAGTGCTGGGGGAAGTCAATATATGTGATCTGTGTGTTTCTTTTTAACCCTACTGCTGTCAGGTATGTTTTAATGTCTGTTTGAAATCCTAGTATGGCTTGAGTGAAGAGCTGTAAGTTCTTCTTTGGCCGTTTGCAGGCTCTTGATGTCTATCTGTAGTGGGTGGGAGAAAATTCATGGCTAATTTGAACTTAATACACAAAATCTTCATTTGGTTCTGATCCATACAGCTCAGCTAACATTTTAAACCTGGGTCCCCAGTCATTTAGAAAGTCATAATCAATGTCTGAGTCTGAGGAGCCTGATTCCAAAGAACTGAGAGATTCTGCAATGGACTCAGCACCTTCGTAGCCATAAATGTGAAGTGTGTCATATGGCAGCAAATCCCTGTCATTGTCGGCTTCATCCTTCTTAACCTCAATCATCATTTCCATTTCTCCAGCACCAGAAGTTATATTTCCAGGAGGCTTTTGGACTTGTGCATATGGAGAGGGAACAGCTTCTGGCTTTATACCATTCTTGCGGACAGAGTTGAGTACAGATACATCATAGCTGGTGGTATCCATTTCACCACCACCTTCTTCATCGTAAGTGACAAGCTGCTCATGAATCTCTGCCACGTTCCTCCCAAGACCACTCAAATCCTTCTTGTGTCTCTTTCTTAGAAGAATTAGCAATATGATTACTGCAAATAAAACGTAGATGAACAGGTGTAAATAGAGAAGTAAGGAAGTAAGACAAGTTGCATGTAAGATATGTAACACAGTCTGAAGTGTTTTTCTCCTGAGTGATTTTATTTAACACATATTTATTTAAAAATAGTTTAAAATACTGTTTAACTGTAGGATTTGTATCTTCTCGAAGCAGTTCAGTCTGTACGGGAATTGTACAACTGACTCTTGAGCTGGAATCACAAGGGCAAATGCCGAGTGTCACAAGCTCTTTGAACTACTTCAACTACTGCCTTGAACTGGTAAATCTTTTAATGCCAGGCATCAAATGCAACTTATGTGGTAATTGCAAAGGAGGCCCCTCCTCAAGCAAGAAAAAAATTTGGCCCTTCTCTGATGGATTCCAAATACAGCAAATAGGTACTGGTCTGCTGATTTGTTACAGATTTATTTATGTATATATGTCCACTGTACTGTTTAAAGGTTTCCAGACTAGTTCAGCCTTTGGAAACAGGAATCCTATTGTTACTGCTCCAGCACAAATTTCCTGTTTTATAGCTGCATGTGAGCCTAGTAACAGTAAATCAAGTATATTATGCATATGTCCAATAACCTTTCCAGTGACTCAGCCTTTCCAAGAGAATGAATGGCTTTGTAGCTAAAACTATGCTAACAGGCCAAATAGAAGGAGCAAGTGAGATGAATCAAATAGTTACAGTATTTCTGCCTTTGTGGCCATTTTATAGCCATAAATCTTTTGTAGATCTCAGTTAAGAAAAAACAAAACAAAATAATCCCCACATTTTAAGTCAGAGAACATTACAAAAGTCAAATACTTACCAATGATCGTGAAGATACAGATAAAAATTGCCACCAGTGCTTGTATACTAACTCCAACTTGTTTAGCTCTCTCCTCACAAAAAGTGAAGTTGCCTTTTTCATTACACTTGCAGACACTTATGACAAGTGTATTTGTGCTGCTGAGCTCAGGATCACCGTTGTCTGAGATGATGACAGGCAGGTAGTGAATTTTGGCAAGTTCACGATTAAACTGTCCATATTTGACAGTGATATTAGCTGTGTTATCTGGAAGAAGTAAGGACATCTAATTAAGTGATAATCTCTACCAGATTTTCCTTATAGATTATCAGTCAGTTGGTACATCTTCCCCTTAGACAGAGCCAGCCTTTAGGGAACCCAGTGAAACTTGGGTGGCAACAAAAAAAAAAAATTTTTTTTTTTTTTTTTTTTAAATTAAGCCTTTAAAAATAAATTGTTACGTAGCTCAGCTAGACCAATCATAGGTCACTGCTACAGCTTTTCTCCCCTGTGTCCTAGTGTCTCACTTTGGCTAGCTGAGAAAATGCATTACAGGGATACACTACCGTAGTTCTCAACCAAGGAGAAGTTGCTATCTTCTGTGGCCAGGGAGTATTTGAAGAAACCTCTAGGTGATATTTCATCCTTGTCAGTAGCTGAAATCCTGATGATTACCTACAAAGATGGAAGAGGTCATAATTTTCAGTATACATTGCCTCCAGTGATAAAAGCGCTTACAGCATTTAAGTTAGAGCTGGGTTGTGTATCATGTGTAACCCTTCAGTAAAGGGCAGGATAAAGATATCTTGTGATGCTCCTCTTCAAGTTCTTTCCAGGCAAGTAATTTCCTTTTAGGTCTTCAAAAAGACCAGTCTTGCCCCTTCATTCACAGGAGGGAAACAAAAGAGGAAGTCTTGTGTAATTAAAGCATAAAAAAAGTCTTATGCTCAAAGACATATGGCTTATTGAAATACCTAAGATGGCTGTCTTCTGAAGTGTTCAACTTGCTTAGAAGTATGACTCTCGTTCATTGAATGTCATTGAGACTGCCACTCCTGAATGACATGAAAATCTAACCTGGGGTAGATTAGATGTATATAACATAAAAATGTGTATGATTATGTCCCAAAAGTATTTTAAAAATTAAATTAAAGGTGAAATAATACCTTATGTGATCTAACAGATTCCATCAGAGAGTCCAGTCTGTGACAAAGTCTCTTAATTAAACAAACATTACATGTATGGGCTAAATACTTGTGTCTGAGGCCAAACATCTAAACCCACAAATACTAAAACTATTTGTGCATGCAGATATTTGCACTCTGATGAATACTACAATAATGTTACATGCAGCAATGTTTCTCTTAGTATTTTGAAATGGTTTCATTCTCACTGTCATGTATGAACATTTGTGTAATAAAACTGAATTGCTAATTTTTGCTCTGCAAGGCTTGACTATACTTCATGGTTCAGTTGCTGAAACCAGGACATGCATGTATGTACTTAAAAGCCTGGAGGGAGAGGAACTGTGCAGTCCATGTGCGTAAGCAGATAAAAGTCAATATTCCAACAGTGTAAAGTCTTGAAGAGAGATTTCTGACCACTGGCCTTTTGGAAATGATCAGGTGCTTGGGTATGAAAACTGAGACTAACTTATTCAAAGACATCTTTTGATTGAGCTTGCAAGTCGATAATTCAAGTTTAAGGGAAAAACTCTCCCTGTCTCACCTTTCCTGGTGCAGCATTTTCACATACTCTGGGTTCTTCAGGATAAACAAGTTCTGGAGCATTATCGTTTTCATCAGTAACTATTACGTGAACTTGGGCATGTGATTCTCTGTCAGAAAGACGGCCTGAAATGACAACAACAGTAGTACAGGTCTCTGAGATGTCTGGAATCCCAGTGCTGTCTAGCCCCGCCTTTCCACTGTTTGTGTCCACCTCTATGCCTCCTGCATGATGAATATGGAGAGTTTCTAGCTCCATTATTAATTTAAACTTTTCCTTTGACAGATTCAGATATTTTCCTAAAAACTCTCCTATTGGGCTAAATCGTCAAGGATCTATGAGGAAGACAATGACAGTTGCTTATGGCTTGCTGATTCTTCACACTGCATGGCTATGGGATCCAGCATTGTTCTCCGGCACTACGGCAACAGGCACAGAACCGGCCATGTCTATGTTATTAAATATCTTTCACCCTCCAGAAAAAGCTGGGCTCCCCCAAACTGACTTGAGACTGGCCCCCGGACCTGCCCTGCTTCCTGAACCCGAGCAAAACTATGTGGGGATGCCTCTGCCGTGATGCTCCCTGGGCAGCAGTGTGGGAGGGGGATTTTCTAACTGTGGAAGTGGATGAAGCTGGCTGGGATGTTTCTGCTCTAACCACAGGCTTATCCCTGTTTCCCAAGCTGCTGCTTCTCCTCATGCCCTTTTTATTCCTTGTAACAAACAGAATGCATTTTCATAATAGCTAAAGGCCAAATCTTAAAACTGTATTTGACCTATTGGTAGGTACCCATTTGATTTGGAAGTTTATTGTGCAAACCTTGCAAGCATCCCTTTCATTCGTAGCTTAGTGAAAACAGGCTATCAGGTTGCGGCTTTTCTTTTTGATAAGCTACAGTCCTGCTATAAAGTTGTACACTGATTTCTTTCAAATAGGGAAGTGGATAGCACTTACCATCTTCAAGTATTTCCTGAGCTGCTACAGTGATGTTGTATGAGGAACTGAATTCTCTGTCCAGAGGCTTAGGAAGTTGAATAATTCCACTATCAGATACCCTAATATAGTCTCCATTAGGACTAGCTCTTCGTCGAATAAATCTGTTTTTTGTTTAAAAAGAGATATGTCAATGCAAAGGTGACAATACTGTGTTTCACTTCAGTTCTTCATAGTGAAAGGTCAGAGAATTCTTGTGTGACAAATTATGTTGATTTCTTGACAGGTGGTCTCAGAATATGTCCCTAAAATTATGCAAGTTGTGAGAGTGAAATATATCCATTGGCAAAGTTTTCAGATTATTGTATTTTGTGTTTCAGAAGTCTATTTTCTTTTCAAAGCACATGCTTGAGAGACTTATTACAATAAAAATGTAACAATCAATTATAACCATATAAAGATATCCAGGATTATGCATTTTCCCTTAAATGTGCAAATGTTTGATCAGTAAGTTTATGTGGTAATTACATGGGTAAATGTAATTTATCTTCATATTTGTTGGTTACCATATATATCAATGGCTGCAGTGCCAGAAAGATCAAAGTGTTTTTTTGTTTGGTTTGTTTGTTGTGTTTTTTTTTTTTTTTTTTTGTTTTTTTTTTTGGCATGCAGATTCTGAAAAATGTGCCAAACTCTCAGTTCTTGTCAAATTCTTGGAATCATTAACGAATTCTCCACTTTAAAATAGAATTACTAAAGCTGATGTTGCATTACCTGATTTTCCGTTTAGCTGCATCAGGGTCATGTGCCCAAACTGAACCAAGTGTTCTTATTTCTGGATCATTTTCCCTTACTTTAAATTCATATGGTAGTTCAGTGAAAACAGGAGGCTCATCAACATCAGTGACTTCAATGGTGACTGTTGAAATGCTCCTAGAGCCACTGGATTTAAAATAGCGAAGATCAACTGTGGGATCTGTTGCTTCAATGTCAAACCTGTATTCTGCTACTTTTTCAAAGTCCAGGGGCTAGAAAAAAGACAAACAGATATTCTTCCTTTGGAGATGTGTAAGTAAACTTTACATTAGCTATCTATGCAAATTTAAGCTTTCTGCTCTAGTTCATGTTTGGAAGTATTACCAAATTGCATAGTAAGGCTCTTGGTAGAGCATTTCCAAACTCTCTCATAGAGTGGCTTAATCAACTTCTGGTTTTGAACCGATTCATCCAGTATTCTAAGTTCAGAAAGTATTTCATGGTTTAAATTATTTTCTTTTTGTAATT
Source organism: Aramus guarauna (assembly GCA_013400195.1). Classification (NCBI taxonomy): domain Eukaryota; kingdom Metazoa; phylum Chordata; class Aves; order Gruiformes; family Aramidae; genus Aramus; species Aramus guarauna. Next base: position 3,650,979 of record VXBL01010520.1, on the reverse strand, counting down.
CTGTAGATACCAATATTGTTTAGCTCCTTTTCCTCAAAGGTTGAGGACCAGATTCTCCTCTTCTTGGCTAGGCTTTCTGTTCTGCAGTCACTCATGGCAGACTTCATAGCTCTACTGACTGATAGCTGGGGCATTTAGTGATGAATGACATCCCCTTCCTTGTTTTTCCCATTGACTGAGATGATAAAAGGTATCACACAATGGAAGGAAGGCCAGGAGCTAGGGCAGAAAGAAATGCCCAAGCTATTGCTCATTTCAAAGTTTGGGTCCCTTTGTACTATTGCCTGATACTATAAAAGCACTGTGAAATACACAGTAGTTAACTGTGGTGACTCCTGGTTTTCTCTTTGAGTAGGCATTGCAAATGGGAGTGATAGTGCTTCTCTAGCAGTTTAAATTTTATCTCACGTGGCTGCATATTTACAATTATGACGTCAGTGGCTAAAAGCATGTTACAAAACAGTGGTGTGTTAAAAGATGAGCTGATTCCAAATCACCCAGTGTGTGTATGTGTGGGGTCTCTTATTGCTCCTCCTCTGGGCTGAAGTTGCAAGCAGTGCATTCCTCAGGTCCTGGAAAGTCCAGGGGAAGGGCTGCATTTGGTGAAGGAAAGCTGCTTACATCTAGCGTGACCACAGCTGACAACTTTACTGCCAGTCTTGGAATACTCAGTACTTTTTTTTCCTTAAAGTTTTCTCTTCTTCTTAATGACATTTCTAGTCTTAACAGTTACAGAGAGACATTTGGAAGTGAAAAACACATTCCTGTCAATCTGAGGATTACAGGAGGTGATTTATAGTCCTCCCATCTCTTTTTTTTACTGTAAGTCAATGAAATCAATGAACTCTTGACTTGGCAGTGCTCTGCATAACGCAGGAATGTCCCTTGGTACAAATCAAGTAGGTCTGAGAAATAAAAAACAAAGAACAAACCATAATAAAGGCTTTGGAAAGTCTGGGCCCTCTTAAAGAGTTATAAGGAATTAGTGGGGAAGCTCTGAAAACACCCTGAGGAAAGTAAGGGAGCTGTGGCTCAGATTGGAGCAAGTGCCAAACTCTAAAGAGCACTTTTAGAGGAGTGGTCAGGTGGACTGGTTCACATTTTCTACTTTGGTTTCACTTGGGCTGCAGAAGGGAGAGATTCTTTGACTTGGTCAGTTGGTTCAACTCTTAAAATCACTGACTGTTTGAAGCATCCAAATATCTGAAGTTTGAGAGGAGCCCAAAGTGTGTAACCTGAGATTTTCCTGGCACTGGCATTTGAAATGGGCTAGAAAATCACCTGCTTTTCTTCTCACAGAGCTTACAGAACAGGGTTTTCGGGATGAACATATTTCATGCTGACTGCCACACATTTCCATTTTTTCTTGCCGCTAGTCCCAAACTGACTCAAACACTCTTGTTACACATGGAAAACCAAAATAATCATCTTTATCTTTGTTACTAGGAAAAGTACCTTCTTTGGCCTAATGATTCCTTCGTTTGTGAATGGATTTGCTACAATTTCAAAGGTGTCCCTGTAATCTCCTCTGACAAAACTATATTTCGTATTTCTATGTTGTGGTTCATCAACATCTTCTACTTTGACTCTGCCAACTTCTCCTCCTACTGAAATGTTTTCAGGCACTTTAAAGTGAAACGATGCTGTTAAAAAAAAACAAAAACAAAAAAACAACAAAAAGACATAAAGAATGTGTACATGGAAGTTAGAACTTAGTTAAAAAATGTTCTTAGTTTATAGAAAAATATTTCATTGAGAATTCAGCATTATATCTCTACAGACAGCACTTTGATGTATTTTTAATAAGAGTATAATTAATTCTCAAAGTTGTCAAGATCTTGTACAAAGTGATGAAATTAATACTGATTTTTATTTTCTCCTCTAGTTGTGTCACCCGGGAAACGTAGCTAGGGCTGAAATACAGAAGACCACCTGAATATATAAGATTCTTTGTCCACTTTTAAGAAAAGTTGAATTGTGATGACCTCTGACATAAATTTGTTATAGTTATGTCAATTCTCGTTTTCCAGATAATACAACGCTTGCATTATACTTACGGTGTTTGAATACTGGGAAGTTGTCATTGATGTCGGTTAAGGTGATAATGACTGTAGCTGTGCTCGAATCCCCAGAAGACCCTGGAGCATCTTTTGCTTTAACAATAATTTCATATGTTGATTGATTCTCTCTGTCTAAATCAGCCCTTGTTGTAGAAATCACACCTTTGAAAAAATAGCATTGAATATGATTAGATTTTGTAGTGTGTCCAACATCTCTTAATTTTGACAGCAAATTTTTATCTTATGCCACACATTGAGCTTTAAGTAGGATTTTTACATTGATATTTTTCTAAGGCTAGAAAAGTTAGAAATCTTTCTACATAGCAGAATATTTGGGAGATTTTGTACAATACATTCCTTTAAAATGATCTTTGCTACTTAAAGCAGTCTAATGACATCTAAACTTGGTCATTACAGCATCTAGAGAGTTTGTCCGAACACCTCTTTGTCTGAGCTATTTGCTAGTATGGTTACTGGAGATACTGACATTATTTTTAAAAATAGGCAAAATTTAAACATGAAAGTTTAGGAAAGCAAAGGGTTGAGTTATTGATTATTGAATGGTGCTTCATATTTTATGCATTCTGTTTCCCTGATTGGTCAAAGGAATGGTATCTATGATAAACTGAAAACATGACCTTATATTAGCTCCTAGTCAGTCTCTTCAGCAGTGGGGAAAAAGTGACCTTTTATTTTCTCATTTAGTTCATGGCACTTGATATCCTGACTTTATTAATTTCCAGATATAGACAGTGGCATTGTGTGAATGGGAATGAAAAATATTTCTGAATTATAGTTAAAATTATATTTTTAAATTATTATCCCCCTTTTCCAGAATAAAAAAAGGCTTAAAGCTGCATTTTCTTCAAGGTGTAAGGTAAGGACAAAGTGTAAGGACATTTGCATATCTGACCTACCAGAGTCATCAACTGTGAAGTATTCATCTCCTTTAATGACTTGATAGGTAACTGTGGCATGACCTGTAACTGTTGGGTCATCAGCATCTACAGCTGTCACCTTGGTGACCGAGGTTCCTAGAAAAGGATTTTCATACAGCATATTTAGTATAAATTCTGCTTTTTAACCAGAAACATGAAAGGAAATGGGTGATAGAAGAACGTACCTACTGGTGACATTTCTGGGACAGATCCATTGAATACTTTTTGTACAAACACAGGGACATTGTCATTAATATCATAAACCTTGATAATGAATTTAGATGGAGGTTCCAGTGACTGGTTGTTTCTTCTGTCAATAATGAGAGCTGTCAGCTCATACTCTGCTTTCTTTTCTCTGTCTAGCCTCTCAAATGCATATACATCACCACTGGTTTCTTCCACTTTAAAAATGGTGTTGGCATATTCACCTTCAATAATATACTTAGCGTTGTTGTTCCTTACACTTGATGTGATCTAGAAGTAAAGTATAATTCAAAGAGAGAAAAGTGGGCGTTGGCATCAGGGTACAAGACAGTTTCTGTCAGAAGATACACACAATCAGGACTTCCTCAGACTCAGTTTGAAACCACAACAGCCATCAAGACTTTTGATGTCAGCTGGAGTATTGCTGAACAAACAGCACCACAGCAGCTACAACCATGCAGGGTTACAGGATGAAACTTGCATACAGACTGAAACTTGCTTGCTTATATATGAAGGACTTTTGGGGGGTTTTTTTGAGATCATATCTCTTATTTCCTAAATATATAAATTGTTCATGCAGTTAACACATACAAATCATTACCCTCATTATGACTGAAATAACACATGCCACCATGTTCAGTTTGAGCTACTCTTGTTTGCAAGTAACCTTCTGAACTTAGCAGAGATTTTGCTTGGATTTCTCAGAATTACAGAATAAAATCTATATTCACAGCTACTGACATTATTCAGCATTAGTTGCTATTACTTAGCATTTAACGGAAGTCCTGCTATAGCTGACAGCTTTCTTGTGTTTAGTCACATGCAATTTTTTTATAGTCAGTCTTTAGGCTCATGCTATGACAGTAAGATTAAATTTCCATCCCATAGATTTTAAAATTTAAGAGTATATGCAGCGTAGAAGGGATGGGGTGAAAGGAATGAACATTAATAAATTTTAAAATGTAATTTAATCTGATCCCAAATGGTTTTGCACATTATTTAATCTGCAGATAATCTGATGATTCTTCCCTTTCTAACCTTCACCCATGTAAGGACACTGATAGAAGGTTTAAACCACAATTTTCTGCCCACTATATCAGCATTCTTATTTCAGCAAACTATTTATCAATAATTGCTGGGTTTGACCAAGAATTTCTAGTCTTTTGTTACTGATGTTATCAGAAATTGCAGCTGTTTGTTATTCAGGATTTGATTTATCTTGTAGCTGTCATTTACTGTTTAACATTCTTTCATTTCTGTTTTCTATTTTGAAACGTGTCATTAAAATTTTCTTCCCACATTCCACATACTTAATTATGCTTCTGGCTGCCGGGGCTGCTGAAGAGCAGTTTACAACTCCGGAGATGTAACATGAGACATAACCTCACCCGCGTCTCAAAGATAGTACAGTCCGTGCCTTTTTTCTCAATTTTTATTCACTTATTCGGTGTAAAAGGTATAGACTTCCAAGATTGCCTTTTCTAAAACTGAGGATGAACATACAAAGGAAAGCATCCAAGGTCATGAAAGATAAAATCAAAATGTATCAGCATATTCCTGCAGCTGTCACTCAGTTCTGCCACGCTGCTGCTGTGGCCTTTTTTAAAGGGTTTATCAACTGTTCAATCCTGCAAATGTAATGCAGTGAGCAGAGCCATTGCAAAAGTAATCAGAAGCATTCCACTGTTGAAAGACCACAGAGCACAGTACAAAGTGAATTACTCTTATTTAGGACAGCTCCAGGAATAGAAGCGTTCTCCTCAATCTGCTACTGAATTGGTCTGAAATGAAACAGAGATACCCTGTGTTAGCTGAGAGTACCCTATGGCCTCTTCTCTCTCTCTCGCGTGCTTTCTGCCAGTGAGCAGCACTGATCCAGAAAGGTCTGTTTCACTTTGCCGAGACAGCCTTGACAGATGCTGATTGTTGTACACGGGAGGAAAACGTACAACTGCATTTATCTGAAAAGTGTCAAAGTAGTTCAATTTGAAAGACTAGATTGGAAGAACTTTGTCTGGGTGATATGCAGTTAATCATTGGATTTTATGAGCGCTGCCCTGAAGAAAATGAGTTTGCAAGCAGGTCAATGCTCATTATTATTTTTAAAAATTATTTTCTTTTACTTTATGAAACAATTTTTTTGATTGTGTAACAGTATTCCTAAACATAGCACTTGTGTTTTGTATCCAAGCTGAGAGATGTAAACTGTATGGTTTTTAATGCGTATGTTTTTATTAGCTGATCTCCTAGGTTTTTGAAGGAATCTTGAGCTGCTAGAAAAATATTGACGTACATCAGCAGCCAGACTTCCTTCCTAACTGTGCACCTGCATGCAATGCAATTGTTTCTGTGCTGCGGATGCTCCACACTTGCCGTTCTCTAAAATTTGCTTGTATTCTTCAAAAGAATTAGCATCCCTTTGACATTATTCTTGATTTACTCTATGTTCTTAAGATTTTAACACATTAATATGTTGGTGTTAAGTCCCATTTCTATTTCCTTTTTTTCCTCTTCTATTCTGCCTAGACTGCAAACAAGTAATACTTTTCAAGATACTCATTTGCTGTCTGCATTTCTAATTGTTCATTGCAAACAGACTGCTATTTACCTTGCCAACATGGTGTGGTAATGGTGTATCAATCTCTTCTTTGATATGCATTTGGTTCCATATCCAGTCTCTCTTCAGTCGTTTATGACTGGCATTGTTTGAAGAAAAGTTTTGGTCTGTTTTCTGACTTTCTTTGTCAGCAAATACTGGAGCCAAGAGCAATGAGAAAAATAGAATAATGTGGTTCATCTTCTTCTGTAGCCTAGAAAGTAATATAAAATATGAAAACTATATAAATAGCAATAGAATTAGATTAATCAAAGCACACATAGAAGTGCAAATGGACTTTCTTTCTATAGGAAAGTTTGATTGCTGTCTGTATTTCTTTTCATCTGCCTTAGCATCAAAATTTGAAATATCAGGCATCCTCCTTCCATGAAACAGTTTTAACTAGATGACAACTGTAAAAGCCAACAAAAGTATTTTAATCAAATAAAAAATGTGCAAGTTTTGAAAGCTAGCATAACAGCCAGCATCCACTTGAGCTACCATAGTTAGTCTGAAGAGAAGATAAAGTAGCGAAGATCACCCGTTGCGCATTATGGAAAGCGTAGTCCGGCTGCAGAGCGTAGCAGAGCATAGCTCGTGGAGAGAGCGGCCATGGGAAGCAACACCATGGCTGAGCCAGATCAAAGTTTATGTTAACTCAACTTGAAATGAAATGTTCCAGCTTGACAAACCCAAATGCAATGTTTTGACTTGTCCTGACACAAAATATGCTGTAGTCAATAGCTTCATATGGAAAATATTGATTTAGAATAAAATCTGGGTTTTGGTGGAAAAAAAATGATTCATGTGAATTTTTCAATCAATTCCAAGTACAATGTAGCAAATTACCTTGCTCAGAGAGCTCATTTATTGATTCAATTGTCTTTTGAAACATTTGAAGACATGTATAAAGTTCCTTTATCCCCTGTTCTCAGCTTTTACCATCTAAAAAATAATAATTTGTGAAATTATTCTCAGGTGAAACCGTGTTTTTGCATCACATGTTAATATTAGGAAACTTTAGGCCTGACTTTCATATCAGATTGAGAAGGTATTTTAATGTGGTAAAGCTGATTAATTTTCTTATTAAATTTCCCCTTCCCGATATAAAGGACTATCAGGGAACTTTAACACTCAAATAATCAGAGTTTAAATTACACATAAATGACTTTCCATTAGCTTTTAGGAGCTGTCAGCGTGCACATCAAAAATAAAACCGTTAATTGTGATAGAGAAGTTGACATCACACAGGGTGCTAGATGCGAGATGAAATTAATATTTTTGGCAGGAAGGTACTGAGACGTTTCCAAAATTACTCTTTGGTAACTAGGCAATCAATGTTATCCTGTGGTGCAGCATTATTGTCAGTGAAAAGATTTTATTTACCATCAAAGTTTGCTTTCCTGTACTTTTCTGTCTTCTGCATTGTTGTATATAAGCTGAGGAACGTTCCTTCTTCTCTGTGATTGTGTAGGAAATGACCAAATAAAGTGGCTTTGAAGTTGCTTTTTAATAGCTAAGCTATGTTTTATACAGTTTTATGGATTCACATAAAACTTTTTGATTTAGCTAGTTTTTTGTATTCTATGCACTTACTGAATATTTTTAGAAAAATGAGTAAGATTTAGTTGTTTTGCTTGGTTTTATTTGTGTACAAGAACATTCTAGAACTGGAAACTTGAAGGCATTGATATGATTCTGTTGTGATCACATAAGTCTGTCTTTTGTTCATAAAATTACAAAACATGATAACTAAAGGAAACCTGTTGATTAATGTCAAATAGTACAGGCTATAGTTTTGGAAGAAACAGACTGTAGTGCTTAAAAAGTAATTTTTTTCTTGTTGCTTTGGTACGGAGGAGTACTGTGCTGCTGTAGTGAAGAGATTGCTCGAGAAAACTGAGGACACTGCTGCCCACTTCAGTTGCTCTTCATTTCACTGGAAGTGATACATTTACAAATGCAGAAAACATTTTTAACTTAAATAGTCAAATCTCCACTAAAGCATATACTGGTCTCAGTGTAATTCTACTTTGTAAAGAGAAATTTTGTGTCCTCTCAGTAATGTTTTCCTAGTATTAGCCTCTCTGTTTCTTAATGCTTAATTGAGAGCCTGCCATGCCCTCTGTCAAACTCCTCCGGACACTTCTCTCACTGTTGCTGAGAGCAATTACTAGTAACACTAGTTACTTTGGTATCCTCATACAGGGGCACTGCTTATCAGAAACTGAAGGCACAAATTCATAACGAGTATACGGTTATCTGTGTAGGAGCTCTGGGACTGTGGTGGTATCCTGATTATTCCTGAGGATCCATGCAGCAAGTACAAACTCTCCTTTGAAGCAGGTAGCCTGTATGTGTTTTGCAGTTCAGGCCGCCTTTCAAAGGACTTCTCTGTCCATTAACACAGAAAGTGCTAGACTGAATCTTTTTAAATATATGCACATTTCAGCTGAAACTTAAGCTAGCACTTCCACTCAGCAGATCCCTCTTTGTGTTCTTAGATTTTAAGGTGGCTTCACTTCCTTTAATTCCTCATTAATGGATTCCTTGTTAATACTTGTCCAGTGTCCTTGGTAAGTTAACGGTTCCTTTGCGAGCCATTTGGTGGAGTTTGGTCCACCCTCTGGTATGCACTGTAGGTCAAACACAGACTGAGATAGAAGACCCTCCTGCAAAAAATGACTTCTGCTTTGTCTTTGGCATCTTTCAAAATTTCTCATTTTGGTAAAAGTAACACTGCACACCTGAGCACTTTGTATGCTCTCTTTTCTAGGGATATTTGATGTGCGTTGCTCCATAGGACACTAACTCTGAGAAGACTTCCTCTACAATACCATGCAAGTTTTCCATTTGGCAGCTAGAAGTCCACTGCTGTTGAATCCGTAGCTGAATTCATCACAATATTTAAGAATACCCTTCTTTGGCAGCACACGCAAACGCTTCAGAAGTAGGACCCTGCCGAGCAGTAACTGGATAAGGGCACTGTCCTGGTGTGAAGGCCATGTTCCATGGATGTTAGCTCTTGACAAGCTGTACTAAATGCTCTCTCTTTTTCTGGCCATGATAGTTTTCCTTTGCTGCAAATCTCATTTGAAATGGCAGAGGTAGTATCAGAAGAGAGATATTCCCATGCCTGAGCAAGCGAATGCATTCCCATGGAGTCAGAAGCAAGAAAATTTCTGAGTGATGACAGGTGGATGACATGTACGGATTGACTCTTTGTTTCTTCTCACGTCTGCTGTGGCAGCCAGGACTGAGAAAAGGAAATAAGAAGCACCCTTTCAAGTAATGACCTCTGTGGCCACACGCTTCTGGAGAAGGGGACAGCACAGCATGTGCTGTGGCTGATCTGTCCCACGCGTGGCTCTCCCTGGCATGATGCCATGAGTTCCCATCACTGGTCTGCCTTAACGTACAGTCTCAGTTCCCCGTCTGTCTATAACTGATTAGACCAATAATTCAAGTTTTTTCAATTTAAGCAGGGGCCATAAATGTTCCTTAAAGTTAGCAGGGGAATGGTTTATTCAAATAGCTAAGTTTCTTGCTTTGGTCTTAAATTTTCTTTCAGCAAATGATGGGTTTTTCCACCAACATTATTCATTTCATGCATTGAATTATTTTAGCAAATAACTCTTGGTCTGCAGGATACTACAGACAGTTAACTGAGAAATTCTGGTGTTCATACTGATTTATGGGATATATGACTCATACAGTGTAGTTTCTTCTCACAGATAGGGAGTAATTATTAAAAAAAGTCAGGTGGAGATACAGACAATACTGTACTAATTAAAAGTTTGCATTTTACAAGTTGTTTTGGTAAGTAATCAACTGTAAGGTTGATGAGCAGCTAATATAAATAAGGTCTCCATGTAATGAAAACACATTTGATGAAATATTCTTATGAACATTTGTGGGTTTTTTCCTTGGTTGATCGGACTAAAATCCTTATGCTAATCTTTGAGAATTTTTGTTTTTCAGCATCTAAAAATCAGAAATTGTGTTAGAAATAGCGATAAGGAATGTCCTAAGAGACAAATTTGCTTAAAGTGTCTATCACACACCAGAAAAGAAGTAAATTTTAAAAGGTTTATGTCTTTATTTTTCAGGTAATTTGCATACCTGATTGTCAGGAAAACTGGAAATGAAATTATTATTGATAATTGAGCTGGAAACTTAACGATTATTTTTACTTACCGTATCTTGGTTTGAATTTAAACAATGTAAATGAAAATGTAAAATCTCATGCAAAAATGAGAGTTTCATCAAAGCAGAAAATATTAACAAAATTACTATTAAGTCAATACTGTAGGACATAACCTATTCCATTCCACAGTACTAGAAAATTTTATATTTCTGGTTGTTAATCAAGCCTCAGCTGTCATGCCTGCAGCCATGTCAATGTAGGGAATACTCAATATCTGAAATATGGTATTCAATCAATTGGGACAAATATGGAGCTTGAAGGAGAGATTTGCTCAGCTTAACCTGCCCCTGCTGTGGGTGTGGGTGCAGGTGCGGGCCCTGGCTCTGTGGTGTCCCGGGACCGGGGTGCCGGGATGGGTGCATGTCTGTGGGGTGCACTGGCTGGNGACTTTGGATAGCTTTAGTTTAATAAGTATTTTCTATCTTTCCCCCTACTGTCTGCTGCACCCTCCCCACTATACCTAAGTAGCTCTGTACAAAAAAATTCTATTGAATTTGCAGTGGATTAACTCTTACAGTGCAGAGTAGACAATGCTTAATTTTTTTTTTTCAGATGCAAAGAATTTACTTTGATACACCATCTAAACACCTCCAAAGTCACTATGCTCAGTGAAGCCATGATAGATGTAAAGAGAGCAGAATCTGACCCAATGTCAGGTAACAAAATGACCCTGAACCAACCCTGACATACAGAATCCATTTTTAACATTAATTTCTCATCTATATGATGTCTAAGACCAAAGGTAAATGTGTGAATGCAGTGAGCGTTAAGAAATGGAAAGGTAACATACCAAACGCAGTGGGGGGAAATTATCTTTTTCTTTGCAATGCCTGTAGTTTTGGTAAGCAGGTAAAACATTATTAAAAGAGAAGAGTCCTAGCAATAATTAACACTGCCTTTCAGAGACCTTAAACTTTGTAAACACGAATTGATAAAACCTCCTCATTTCTCTGTGAAATGTACTGCAGCAAGATAAAAAGAAATCTCCCTTTCAGAAAGGTACCTTTGAAGCACAGAGGGCTTAAATGTGTTTGCCATTTCCTGACAGCGGACCAGGGTCAGGAGTAAAAACAGTCTCAGATTTTGTTCTCTCAGGTTCTTCATCTCATTATTAGACATCATTGGTCTAGCCAGCTTCTAACAAACCCAGAGAAACACGGCGGCAAAGTAATCATGTAGGTATAATTGTTACCTTCGCTCCAGTTTCTGCTTGGCATCGAAGTTGCAAAACTGTGATCCTCCTTCACTGCCTTGAGCTTACAATGTGAGAAGAGTTGAGGCCACGTAGTGAGTACCGTGAGAACGGGAACTAGTGTAGGTCTTCAAACTTTAGTAACATCACTTGAAAAAAGTGTCTAAGTAAACTGTGCAACATTTGACTTGGAGCCCTTGGTTTTTTGTTGCATTTTCAGATATAATTTGTTTCAGGTGGTTACTCAGTGTTTCTCTTATTTCTTACTAAAGCTGTCTTGTTACAAGTCCTCAACAGTGTACAGTGATTCATTTTAAAATAGACCTTTCCTGAGAACACTGTACTGCTCTTTCGTTTCCGGATTATTGAGCTGATTTAAATGGGCCTAGTGCCTGACTACCTGGTATTATATTCTTGATTGTCCTTATGTCAATTTTATGCATCTGAGAAGTGGTTTCCACTGATGACTAAACAGTCTGGAGTGCAAATGCTGACCTGAAAACTGACTATAAAATGACTTTTTATATGCATGAGTAAATAGCCTTTGAGTAAATAGCCACTTTGATGACTAAACAATCTGAAGTGCAAATGCCTGCCTGAAAACTGATTATAAAATGACATTTGATACTTACAGTAGTACCTTTGAATGAATAGCCACTTCAGCAATATCTTGACTAAACTTATTTTAAAAAAAAGCCCCACATCACTCAGTATTGCGAGAGAGAGCACTCTTGTGTGCATTTAGTCTGTTCAGTTCTTGGGGTTGATGCTGCAGCACTGTGTATCAATGTAGCTCAGGAGATAATTCAGCACTTCTGATTTTGGCTCTGGTTTGGGGTCCTCATATTTTTTCCAGAGAAAAAGAGAACAGTTCTAATCTGAAAGTTCTTTATGATTTCAGCTCCAAGTTTCTGGTAGGTCTGGGAAAATTGTCTTAATGATTTGTTCTCCCTGTCTGTTCAACTCACCAGAAAATAATTCTCTCCTGGATGATACAATTACAACTTCATCTCATGGGTGGATGGAGTCCTCAGCCAGGACAGATGCCTCTTTCAGAAATGAAGAAATTTGGTTATAAAAGATCTATAAATACTTATTATGTATACATTAAAGATTCATTGCCTGGTGGAAATCAGGCAACCAAATTGGTCTCCCAGTCTTTCTGTTATCTCAGATACTCTGTACTTATATAGGCTGAGTGTGAACTGAAAATAAGAAAGACATTTGCTGTAAACAGAATGATTTTAGAGAAATGAGTGAGGAAGAAAGTTGTAAGAGGTCACAAAGATCTCCTTTGTTCCTTGCCAAGAAGCTTTTATGGAAAAGGGCTGTCTAGATTTGCGGTTTGTTTGCTAGAAGTCACCTCATCACAGATCTGAAAGAGAAGCAGGATGAGTCAGGTGCAGGATCAGATCTTGCAAATTCTCCTGACTTTACTGCAGTTTGTTTTACATCAGTGATGTGCCTGATAATAATTTAACTGGGTGGATGAACAAAAATAAAAATGTTGGCATGAGTGGGGAAAGACTAGCCTGTAGCAGGCTTTGTATTTTAATCTATGACCAGTGCAGTACCACATATGCAGTCAGCCATCATAGTAGGCCAGAAATATTGTGCTTCATGCTCTTGTCCATCTTGGCTCTGAATTGCTCTGAATCTGACCCATTATATACAGGCATGTCTTCTGGAACAAACAGGGAAATAATTTTATTGGTGGTGCTACTTCAGCTCAAGTGCACTGTTCCTTACTGCACTAACCCTCAAAGGGTATACCTCGAGGTACCCTGATAACTGTATCAGGAGGCTCATAACATTTACTGCCTGTTAGCTGGGTGTGCAAGATATAATCACGATCTCACTTTAGCTCACAAAAATTCTTTGCTGATAAATGCTGATTTAATTGAGAGAATTCAGAGGCAAGTCTATTGGACAGTCAAGCACCAAGGCCCAAAATCTCAGAGGCAGGAGGACATTTAACTTCTGTTGATTTCTCTCAACTTCTAGTTAACCATATCTTAATGTGCGTTTTCCAAAAACTTGCAAAAACATGTTTGCAGTTTGCAGAGTGCTGTCTGCATTCCTACATGATGCCTATCTGCTAAAGAATGGATTAGTTATAAAACTATTGAATGGGTATTGCTGGTGTACGTTCAGATTCAATTTCCTGTGCAGAAATACACATTTGTTTGCCTTAGATCTTGATTTACCTGTACATAACACCCATACAGCTCAGAATCAGCTCTGAATTTGACTTCTGTTAGAATTCAAGAAAACCTCAAACTATCTTTTTCTGGGAAAATTCAGAAGAGATGGGCCTCATTCTTCTGTATTCTTTAGGGACTGTTAGCCTTTTGTGAATAGTGTTACTTTAAGTACATCTGGGGATCTGAAACATTTCTGTTTCTGGAAATGAATCCCATCCATGATCCAGTAGAACATGTGACTGTATTTCTGTGTACCTGTATAGTATGTACAAAAGTATGCAACATCCACATAGGTCAGAGAGAAGCTAGGTTGGTTGTTTTTTTTTTACGTGGCACATCAAAAATCTTACACAGTGAAGTTATCCAACGAAGACAGACTGTTTCTGTGTTTCATGTGCACAAGCTGTGATTCTTTTCTAATTTTAATTAAATCATTTTTCAATAAATCTATATTAACCTGTTTTTTATCTGAGTTTCTTACTTGCAGATCTGATAATTGAGAAGCAAATTAAATATACGTTTTAGTTACTTGGCTGGTCTCTTCATGGACTTTAAGGAAGTGTTATTTTTGGACTAGATAAATTAATAATTCTTGAATCACTTCTGTCATTGAAATGACAGTGCACTGTTTAAGTGAGGGTTGTTTGCTGTGGTGAGGATGACATATGTGATGAAGATACAACAATACTCTGAAATCATTAAAATGAGCAGTGAGAACACTGATTTTCTCCTCATCAGATCAGTTATGCAATCTAATTGTTGTTTTAACGGATGACTGTTTTCCTTTCATATGACCATCCTGGTATGTCTAGCAAGTAATCCACCAGTCTTAGTAAAACTGCTGCCCTTCTGTCTCACCGAGGGGAGAAATACGTATGAAGGGCTATCAGAGCCACACTGAATCATAAGGTGAGTTTTAAGAATCTTCCTCATTTCACACTCTCAGCATGCAGATCATGTATCGTTCCAGGTGCAGAATCAATGTCTTTACTTATTATTCACAATAATGTTATTTGTCACCACAAAGGCTGTAGAGATACTTGAGAGCTGATGATAACCAATTTGAAACTGAACATATATAGTACATGAAGCACTGAGATATACATGTTCTGGTGCTGCTTAAGAGTTCCTACTCTGGCCATGCTACAGTAGTCATATAATGCTTTGCTACAGAAACTTTCCCTGAAGTGACCCCAAAATGGATTAGAGTGCTTTAAAGAAGCAGCAAGTGGTATTGCCCTGTCTTTCCATGCGTAATGCCTGTTACTTCACATACAAATATGTTAGTACAAAATATAACAAGGGATAAAATATGCTTAAGTACAGTGCTCAGTATAAACCCAGCTGCTAAAACAATTTGAATCTCAGTTGTGATTAAATTATTAAGCCAATTTGTGACACTGTTTCATAACAAATAAATGTTTTATCATAAACAGGAGATTTTGGCTTTCTCTTAGCTGTTGACAGCATGGACAGCACTGAGGGTGTAAGCTACTCTCCTATGGCTCTTTACAGCTCTTGAGCTCTGGGAGCACATGTACGAGGGCTGAATGACTCCTAAGGAGCAGGAGTATTCTGATGTTTAGTGACTATTCTCAAACCCACAAGCAGAGTCTGGGTATTGGTACAGAATCATCATCGTGCCAAATAGATTCTGTGCTCTGTTGGTTTAAAGTGTTGCAGTTTTGAAAATCAGGAAGCTCATAGTACCTATGAGTAATATGATTTATTTGCTTTGCAGATGTTGCAGGGGTGAAACTAACAGTTACATGGCAGAAAATTTGTTCTTGGCCACATGTCTTTTGATGGTAGTGGCCAAATGCTGTTGAAATCTGAACTATTTTGGGAGATTAACTTTGCATTAAATACAGCCCCTCTGTTCTGAAGTGAACTAATAAGATGGGTGGGATAAACCCTGCATGCATTGCTTGGAACTGCAGACATTTTCCCCTATGAATTCTTTATCCAAAATACAAAGCTCAGAGGAAAATATCTCCCATCCAGATTAATTATTGATAAGGACAGATAAAAAATAGTGACAAAGTGCCAGTGTTACAGACAGGCAAAGGACTTGTTTTTTACTTTGTATCCAAAAAGTAGTTTCAGGAATCATCTTGCAGTCAGGTGTACTCATTCCTGCAAAGGGTCTCATTGACTCTGAAGAATGATTGAGACTGTCAGTCTCAGTGGCATATTTACATGGCAGTAGATCCAGCTTTCTTGCTTGCTTTAAGCCAATTTCCTTTTGCCTAGCCCAAACTGTGGTGGCTCCGGTAGGAGAGAGAGGGAGGTGCAAGTGTCTCAGCACTGAGCATCTCAGCACCTCCCGCACTCAGATGATGTTGTTTGGTTTTTGGGGCGCGGGGCTTTGGGTGAGAAGGGGACAAGGAAATCCTCTAAAATCATTTCACTCATCCCAGTGCAGAACTGGAACAGTTTGGGTATATTGGAGGTGTTTGTGATCACTAAAAAGATTTCTCAAGCATCTCTAACCAGAAAGCTTTGTTTCCTACAATAAATTGTGTGCACATTTCAGAATTGATCTGTTTTGATACTGCCTCCTGGTTAGCTCTGCTGTACACAGAGATTAGCCGAAGCTGTCACTGAATGTTTAAGTTTGGCCAAGCTGAAACAAAATAAGGTACACTATGAGAATAATGTATTATAGAGCTTTTTCCACTTCTCCTTTGTTTCCAGATAAAGCCTTAATATCAGAGAGACTTCCCAGCACAGAGCTCCAACTGAGTAGCTTTGATTAAGGAAGTTCCCATCCTTTGAGGAACTGCATGCAATAAATATGTTTTTTTTTTTTAAAGTACAATGTAGCTGTGTTTACAGCAGATAAGATTTTTTTGACATTTTCCTTCAGCAAAAGCTCAAGAGCAAAAGTATCTGTCTCAAACACAAGCATCATGTACAGGTCACAGTAATTGATATTTATTGTGCTAACAGTAATCTGAAGCACAGAAACCATGTGTAGCTGGCTGTGTGTTCTGATTCCTTTGTCCAGGTTATTCTACTGAGTAACTGCGTTAGTATTGCCTCTGAAAATTAATTTTGGGGCAGATAAAGAAAGCATGTACATATACATAAATCTCTTGTTTTCTGGCTGGGCAAGAGGCTAAAAAAACAGGGTGTGTCTGGATATATTTTGTTTGGTAATTAGTATTCAGCATTTTCTCCCTTTATAAAATGTCTAATTCAAATGTCAGTTCATTCTTCTCTATTTCCTGCCCATATTGAACTAGACTTCCAGACCAGGCTTAATTAACTTTATGACCTTTTCTGCCCACCCCTATAGTTAGTCTTTTCCTGGAACATTTCCATTGTTATAATCTCCATGTGTTGTGCGATGATACAAATGATATTATTACTGCTCTTATGAATTTACAATGAGTCTTTCAATATTTTTACCTACAGCTTCGCTCTTGTAAAAAAAAAAATTCATCTTTACATCAAAATAAAACTAGGGAAGCAAATTTCCAGCTTACAGTGCTGATAAAGGGGAGCTGGAGGGCCTGAAAATTCAGGCCTCAGACATAGGGAAGCTGAAAAAGATGAGGAAAGTTGTTGTAAATTTTGTGACTCTTTTTAGAGTCAGACCTTTTTTCTGTATGGATTTGTTTCCATGTGGGAGTGATTGTGATTTAACACAGCATTGTGTTGTGTTTTGCTCCATTATCTATGCACTGGCTTAAGCAGGTCATTAGTCTGATGAATTTTACAACCCCAGTCCCGAGGCAATGAGGGGACCTACACGCAGGGAGAGCTTGCTTCAGGAAACAGACTGCAACCATAGTAGGTGCTAGTTCAGCATGTAAGACGTGACTGCAGGAGTGACCGTTTCAAGGCAGCTCATGCTTTTGTTTACACGTGGTAAGAAGTCTTTGCGAAAGTGATAAAGTGAGAGTTGGGGGGTTTCATCTGGCTGACCCGGGGACATTTCTGCTCATGGGTCTTCTCCAGCCAGCACCCAGGATCTAGGCTGGTGGCTGCTGTTGCTGTCCTGCTGGGGCTCGGTGTGGTGAGCGTCCCCCCTGGGAGCTGGGGTTTTTAGAGTAACCTGGCTGTTTGGGAAGTTCTTATTCACAGCAGTGCTGCACTTGTGGGTTTGCTGCCTGAAGCTGAGACACAGCTCAAGAAATTTCTTAAGCTGAGGTGGGAATATTTTTTTGTCCTTAGTTAGTGGCTGTGTAAGTGGAACATTTATTTCTCCCACAGCTCGTATTTTAATCACGACCACTGAAAACTCCTTTCTTGTGTGAATGAAGCCTTTCTCTTCATTTAAAGAAGTCGAAGATCAATCCATATAAGGCAGGTAATAGACCTCACCATTTCACAGCAGGAAAATGATGCAATGTATTCCGAAGAGAAATGTGCCCCTTTCTTCCTGTTTGAAACTTAAGTCATCTCCAAGTGCAATTACTGGAGGACTTGATATCTATTCTAATCCTAAACTTTTACCAAGGCTGCTGCTGCCATATCTCATGTACAAAGCAAATGTGTTTGTTAAATGGTGCTACAGATGATAGAGCTCTGCAATAGCTTTGTCACTGTCAAGTTCACCTTATTGTCTTTGTAAAATGAACCCATCACAAAAGGCATTCTTGCTTTTTGGTGCTGTCTGCTTTCTGCTCTCGCTTCTTAATTTCTGTGCCGGATATGTGTTTTAGGTGGAGTGCATTGGTAATCTGGATGATACTAAAATATGCATAGTGTAGCATTAGTTGTTTATGTTTTAATGACAGCCTAAACCCCTAAATTAACAGTACTGAGCAAATACACAATATATATGATTTCATTGTAGGTTTGGATTCATAGATTAGGTGGTGAAAGGTCTGATACCTTATTAGTGGTATTGATTGGTTGGCCTAACCCTAGCATGAGTAAACCGGTGGTCTTGCAGACAGATCATATATATCTGAAAGATAATGACAATAAAAGCCATCAAGATAATGCAAATCTCCTCTGAATTCAGGTCTAGGACTGGAGACAGGGGGAGGGAGTATCCCAGGAAAAGAAGGGAGAAGCTAAACTAAAACTGTGCCAGTGGAGATTCTGCTGATGAAGCTGAACCTATCACAGGAACAATTCCCATCAGTGGCAGGATTTCCTATCATTTGCATGAGAGCAGCGTTAGGCCCTTATTCTCCTCAAGCGGTATGTTGTAAGGTAGACTTTGGACTCCTAGAGGATTTCCAGAACACACATTCATAGCAGATAGCATCATAAAAGGAAGGGGAAAAGGAAGACTGATCCTACCAAAGCATTGCTCAGAAATGTGGACAAAGGCAGGAGAATTCATTCAACTGTATCCTCCAGACATACTGTGGAAGTGGAATTTCCCTTTACACTGTCACACACAATAAGACAAAGGCCTGTGCGTGCTGCAGATAACCCACCTTGTGCCCTGTGAACTTTGCCAGGTGTCGGGAGGACCATTCCAGGTGTTGTTGGTGGGCTTGGGGAGAGAAATGGGTGACTTCAGTGGGGGCAAAGCCAGAAGAGCTACTGCTGATTTCTGGAGACTGACAGTAGGCCTTTTAAAAGAATGCGTAATAGAAACAAGGAGCTCTTTCTCCTAAAGATTTGGCAGAGGATGGTGGTGAAATCCTACAGGGTTTTGATGGCAACTAGACTGGGACAATAAAATTGACCTCTCTGGATTTTGAAAAATGAAGAATTTAAAACATTTCTGCTTTTGGTCTAGGTCTAACTATGGTGGATTTTGAAAAATGAAGAATTTAAAACATTTCTGCTTTTGGTCTAGGTCTAACTATGGTGGTGCTCTGTAACTCCCTGCATTTCAGAAAGCAATGTTAGGGCAGAAGAATGCTCTGTACTCTCTGCTGGTCTTTTGGAAAGGTCCCCGTGCAATTTCTGCAGCGTGTCCCAGGTAACCATGCTTGTTTTTTCTTTGAAATATCAGTAATTTTTCACAGTAAGTTCTGGACCCTTTCACAGGTGATACTTGCTAACACTTTCACATGCAGCTCCTAATATTTGGTAAGACAGTTTTGCTGTCTATCTCACACAAAAATCCTTGTCTGGAAAAAAGTCTGCCAGAGTGTCCACCCACCTGCTTGACTCTGGTTTACTGACTGTAAATCTTAACTTGGATGTACGCATAGGCCCTTCGAATGGAGTAGGGTGCTGCCCTGAAGTCCACAGATGGATCAAGCGAACTCTCGTGGATCCAGCTCTGGACTTGCTTAAGGTCTGTTCCCCTAGTTCAAATTCTGATCAGCTCTTCAAAGTCATGTGTGGGGAATTGTTTTACCTTAGTGATTGTGAGCTGGCATCTCTCTGTGCTAGCAAATCTCCAGTTTACACAAATAATCACTGTCTGCTTTGTTGTAGGGTAGAAGGGTAACCAGTTGTGTCAGGGCTAAATTTTGAGGGATTTTTGATTTGCAACCCACAAGGATAACAAAGGAAAAGAAATTTGGTTTAAAAAGAAACCAAAACCCCAAAATATTTTCATGGCAAACAAATTTCATCACAAAGACGTAGAACCTCTTATTTTCTTCTTGGCACTAACATTTGAACCTCTCAATTAAACTTCTAGAACTTGAGTGAAAACCTGAATTATGAACGCATGACAAAAATAACCATGAAGATTACTTACAGAAAGCTCCACTGCTAGAAATAATTGGTTACCTCTATTCTGTGAACTTCTGCTTTTTTAGAAAATGTAAAGTATTAGCTGGCCTGATTTAAGCCTGTAGTTCTGTAGACATGTACCTTGACAAGAAAAAAGAATTTAAAAAAGTTTTTCTATTTTTCATTTGAAATATTAAATGAAGTAATTGATTTATGGATGCACCGCGAAGTCCTTTGTTCCTTAAGTGCTATAAATCAGAGGAACTTCTAAACCATCCCCAGTGCTTTTTACCTATATCCTGTTTTCAGTTCTGTTTCACTCAACAGAGGCAGGATGTGAAGCAAACCTGGCAACAAACCTGTTAACTGTTTGGGTGGAATTCTCTCGGCCTATCTGCCTCTTCAGCACCGAGCCCTGCGTGTAGCGCTCTGCAAGGTGCAGATTGCTGAGTGACATGTAGCTCTTTCATGGCATAATTTCAGTGTCAGCCTTTGTTTTGAGATGTTTAAGAAGCAGTTTTATGATGTTATGTTAAAGAGCAAAGATTTGGGAAATACTTCTTGTTGCAATGCAGCGCAGCTGTAGCACTCTGAAAAATAAAGCCCAGGTTTGTGGACAAAGCAGGAATGATTTGTTCATTGAGTTTATCTTTTGCTTTCAAATTAATTTCATTGTTCATAACTTCACATTCTCCTCTGTAGTATACTGTACTATTCTAAGGCTTTCATATGCTAAATTAATCCTGTGTCCTTTTCTCCTGTTGGTCACACTTTATTTAAGGATAAAAAGTAACTCCTGGAGATACCGTAGATAAATTGCAAGTCAGCATTTCTGTGATTTGTTTCTGGTATATTGGTTTTTGTTACAGGGCACAAATTAACCTATGATGAGAAGCTTTTGTAAATCATTGGAATATCCTTGCTTTTGTCTAATAGTTTTTCCTACATGAACATCTATAATACTGTATGCTTTTACAAATGCTGATATAATGATTTATAATCAATGGAGGCAGGGACACATTGATTAACTATACCTTTGTTAACTGCAGTAGCAACCAACTTTTAATGTTTTCAGTAGCTAAGAATGGAACAGATTTTCTCACAGAAATTCATCTTCTTCCATATCTTTTTTTCCTTGCATTTCTTTCCTTCCTTTATCTTTATTACAGCGTGACAACCAGCACAGTAAGGTACTGTGCACACTGACAGTCCCACTATTGCAGGATAGAGTTCTTACAGAAAAAGCAGTATCAGTTCATCTCTTATGCATAAATGCTTTGTCTCTGCAAGCTGTACAGCAAACTTGTTAGCTCAGGGACTTGCTACACTATCTTTAGGATAAGATAAAAGCCTTTTCAACCAACTTTTTGTATCAAGCCACTGTTCATAAAATACCTCATCAGAAAAAATTGTTCTTTTTGGACTTCTAAAATAAGTATGGTTGGTCTTTTAGAACAGGGGTTGTAAAACCGGGTAGTCCAGGATTCGGGTGCTAAAGTAACTGGGCCACTTTAAACCTGAGATTTAGGAGTCACTGATATGTTTATGTAAACTCCCCTCTAAGCCTTAAACAAATGTCTTAGCAGGAGAGATACGCCAAAGCTGGCTGGTGTATATGGTGGCTTTCACCTCCTCTTGACATTAGACACAATAAAGCCATCGCACCTTAAAGACAGATACCAAGTCAACCCCCACTTTGATAAAACAAATTGCATCAAATCATAGCACAGCATACACCTGCGCACACAAAACAGTTCTAAGCCTGAAACTGTCCACACTGCAAACAAAATCCTTTTCTAAAGGGTTTACAGGTGCAATTTGCATTTCTGTCCCTTTTCCATGATGAATGAGCATCGGCAACATAATCTAAATGTTACAAAACAGAACTACCAAAAAAGCATAAAAGTCTCTTCTTTTCAACAATCTGAGCATTTTGTGGTATAGCCCAAGAAAGTCAGAGATTTTCCTCTTCCAATTGTAAACATCTCTGCTGTTGTCTGCACTTCATTTGGTTTAAGTGCCATCAGTGTTAGGCCCAAAGGATTCTGTGGATATGTATAAAATTCACAGCCTGTCTACTGGTATTTCTTAAATTATTTAAGACATTAGAAGAGATTTTTGGTGGAGGTAAAAAACCTTTGAAATGAACCTCATAGTTGAAAGACAACAAATACCATTTATCCCTTACCTGAGTCAGAGTTGGTGGAGCCTCAGTTTGTTCCCAAATCAGGCAAACTAAAATCACCAGTATCCCAAAATGTTAAGCAGTATGCAGAAAATGAAGATCAAATAGAAAAATCCACTTCTCTTTTCATTAAGCAATACTGGGAGTGTTCAGCTCTCCAGTCTCCAAGGTTTTCCAGCTGGGAGTCAGCCTTTTCCCATCCTGCATCCCGGCATCCTGTTATTGTTCCAAGTCTTAGTAATACAGTGAGAAAAGGGAGTGGAGGAAACAAGATAAACTTAGCCTTATTATTGCGGTACCTACTTATTTGTTGCTGACTCTAGTGAGGGGGCTGAATAAAAGGAAACTGGCTTTGACAGAAACACAAAAGTTGTATTTAGTATCATTTTATAAAGAGTTTTAGGAGTTAGCAAATATCTGAACGGTACTTTAGATAGTGTCTGATATTGGATCAGCACAGACTATACCTGTTTTACACAAACAGGATTTTCAGAGCAGTTTGGAGATGTCCTATCTATAAGGATTTTTATATCTTCAAGCAAAAAAGCTAGAACCCACATATGAATGAGGCTGGGCACCTGTAAAGCTCTGTCAGCGCTGGATGTAAAACTGAAATTTAACAGTATTTTTCACAGGTAGTATTATGACCCCAGAAGCAAGACAGTGTAGGTGGGCCTTCTGGAAGGAGAAAATGCCCACTCAGGGCAGACAGAAGAGAAAGATTCGGTGTTTGCGTTACATTCCCGAGGCTGACTTGCTGGGCAGTGGCAGCCTGGGGGAGGCTCACCTAAGCGCAGGCGTCAGTGTGTCTAGTACTGTCACCCACATGAAACTTAAGTCAGGATATTGTTTAGTGATCCCAACCTGATGAGCCAGTGGGCTTTCCTATAGCCCGGTCTCAGCACCCAAGTCCTTCTGTGGGGCTGTGATGCATTCTTCAGTGCCACCTGCCATTGTCTGACCCCTATCTGCATGTTAAAACTGGATGCAAAGATGTATCTCTGGCATTGTACAGTACAAATGGAAGAGGAATTTTTTTAATAAATAACTTTTTAAGAAAATCTGAGAAGTGTGGGACTTAATTCAAAACTCACTTTTTTTGGAACCAGTTATAATAAATGTAGGCAAATGTGCAATGTATCTTAAGTAGGACTTTAAATAATAATGTTCCACAGTTAAATACTCTCTTGCCCCTATTTGTCATCACAGTCCAGCACAGGTGATGGCATTGATTTCCTGGCTTGCAAAAAATTGTTTCACATTTTATGATGTACAGCAGCAAAGATGAATGACTTTTTAAAAAATTTGATACATTAATTATTTAGAAAAGTTAAGCAACTAATGAGGAGACATTTTTCAAAGTCTTCCAAAGGAGACCAACTAGAGTTAAGTTTCCTTACAAGAAAATAAGCTGTTCCTGTGTCACTGCTGAGAGAAGAGCAGGGAGGATGTTGATAGGAGTTTTCCAGGGAACTGCAGTTATCTGGTCAGGATGCAGCTCAGTGATAATTTGGTACCCACAGCAGACAACAGTCCCAGATACGATTTACTTTTGCAAATGACTTCAACTGTATTTACAACCATTGCATAGCCTTTGATGTTCATATTTGTGGACTTGGGAGTAGGCATGCTATTTAGCTAATCTAAACAAAGGACAAGGATAAGGGAGCCCTTCACGTCCACTGCTCAGAAAAGGAAAAGAAAAAACCCGTGTTCTCTGTACATGCCCTGAGGCAACAGGCCTAGATTATCAAGGTCTGTTTTGATGCCTGCTAAATAAGCTTTGTATTAGTTGACTTGTTTTATCTCTACTGAAAAGTTCAAGGAAAGAAGTGAGAAAGTTTCTAAAGGCATTTTCAGCATTGCTGCATTTCAGAGCTTAATAGAATAGCTGAAAACCATTTATAAGCTTTGAGGAAGATACTTTAATTTAAATTTTAGAAACCTGATTTAATATCTCAAAACCTTCCACATTATGCTTTATAGATATCATCTCTGCTGAATTGATTCTTTAAGTCTTCTTTCTGGCTATGAGGAAACGTCTGTTGAGATTTTGCCCAATGAAGAACCTATGTTTGCAGCCCTCTCCAACAGGCAGCAACCCTCCTAATGGTTCAGACCACCCCATGCCCTCTGTTTAATCCCAGACACTTGCACTGCTATCCTTCCTCGGCAGTGGATTTCATCGTGTTGTTCAAAGCTGCTGACTCAACATGGTAGCAAGCAGGTGTCCTTGTAGATTGTAGACTTTCAGACTTCTTTCTCATTATCATTAGGGCCAAATCATAAGGCTTTGGAAGAATTCTTTGGTGACTGGTGTCCTGCAAGCAAGGGGGTAATGTTTTAAACCAAACCTCATTAATTCACCCCAAGTTTTGCTAATGAGAAACATCCTGTGTGTGATCAGACAACATTGGCAAGTATACGTACCTTTTAAGTGCCTCATTTTATGTATGAAATCTTATTTAATAGTCAAATTTCTGGAAGTGAAAGGAACAGGTAAAAAATGAATAGAATCCTTAGCATCTAACAGCTTTCCACTACTCTTTGTGACTCATGGATGGAGCTGGAGTGATAATTTACTTGGCATTTCCCAGTGTTTGTCTGCCGTCCCTGTTTCCAAATGACACTAGGCTTTTTTCATTGGTGTGTTCAGCACTGCTGTACAAGTTTTCTTCCATGCTACGTCCGGCTGTCCCTACTGGATCATTTGCTGCTTTTCCCCGAGGTTTTCCCACAGATGTTCATTAACTGCTATTTTTTGGCTTTGTGACACCTGGGTTAGATGTGTCTGGTTCAGATCAGCATCTCATTCTGTGAAACTTTATAATGTTAGCCTGTGTTGTTTAAATACTGGTGTCTGAGCAATCTTCCAGACTACTTATGCTAGTAAAGTTTAAAATAGTCTTTCCTTTCTTGGATAAAGGGAGCAAAACTCAAACTTTGCTTTGAAGGTGCTTGTGTGTAGTTTGAATTTGAGATTTCTGGGAATCTAAAGTAATAACTGTCATCTTGCTACTGCTGAAAGGAATAATGTGTTATAATGGGCAGAAACAGAGCCCTCATTTACTATGCTAAATCTATTAAATTTGACTGCTCTCACTATACACAGATACCTGTGAGTGGGTTAGTATAAGTTAATGGAACTGATAACTGCACAGAATAAATGCGAGATTAAAGCTTGCATCTTTCTTCAGAATTATATTTTATCTGTTGTTGAGGAGTTTGATCAAGTGATCTGAAACTCCAATTTCATTACTTTCTGCATAGCCAGCAAAACAAGCTGACTGTTATGGTAATAGCTTGTGGTTACATCTTGTTTCAGTTTTTCACTGTAGTGCTTGTTTGTTGTCCCATCTGATCAGTGGTCTGTGAAGCTTTCCTCAAAGAATTCATGGAAGCCAGAGTTGTAGGACCAAGTTCATTGCTTTCCTGACCACTACAAATTCCAGCAAAGTTGATGAAACAGCCCATGCCTTTCACTGAATAAGCGTGGATTTTTTTTTTCTCTACAAGTAATTCTAGTTATTCCACATGATAAATAAGCCCTTCTTAATAAGCCCAGTCAGCTTTTGATAAGCACAAAGTTGGCTATTGACACAGCTGCAACCAATGATGCTTTAACTTCTCAAAAGCAATCATCCTGATATTCAACTCTCACTGGAGAAGGGCTTTACCCTTGGCAATACAGCTCAAGAATGCTTTTGTAACAGTTTGTAAAGGTTAGACCTAGTAGTCTGTCTTGCTAAAACCAGCACGTTACAGGCACTGTGCAAGTGAAGGTCTGCCAAGGTTTGAAATTCAGTCACAGCGGTAATACTTGAGCCAGTATTTTATGACCAGCTAAGAATTATAGTAGAGGAGAGCATAAGCTTACCTTCAGTTATAAAAGTAAAGCTGAAATGCTAATTTTGAGCAGCTCATGTAATCATTGTAAAATCCCTCCCATTTTCAATATGCAATTGTATCTGACTGTTGTCTCAAGCCTCTCTGGAAGAAACATTACTTAAAGTTTAAAAAACAACAATTACTGCTCCATGTGGAAAGCATAATCTCTGCAGAATGTTATGTTGTTATTTCTGGGACTTTTAATCAGGGCAGTGCAGTGCTCTTAGTCATTTCCACTTGGTAACTGTTTTCCTTTTTGTCACAGATTGAGGTGCGTATCCTGGAGTGAGTCTGACTCAACTTCCTTTTGTCAGGTTTGTTAAATGAAAGAATGTAGCGCTGAATTTTTTTTAAATTTAAGACATATATAAAAAACTCCTGAGGAATTTTAGTTAAAGCTAGTGGAATTGGATGTTTGCTGGGGACATGCGATAACATTTTTCTGAAATGTTTTCCAGAGTACTGTCATGGCTGTACCGTACGCATTTCATTAAACTGGATCTCTCATGGAAGATTAAATCCTATGCTCCTTAATTAGGCAAATCTCTCATCATATATGAGACTTCTGGCTGCATAAAGACTAATGACTGCAGGATTTATGTCTAAAATGTTCAGCAGGGAATTATCCTAAATGATCTTGTTTCCTTGTTTGGAAATGACAAGAAAAATTAGATGGTAGAAAATGCACCCGTATTGTACTAAAACTCTTTGTAGCACTCTGAGCAGGAGCTGTAAAATGAAACTATCTCACCATTGAACTGAAAGGAATCATGAATCCCTTTGATTTGTTCATTGAAAACCCAATCCACAGGGATTTTAACAAGCAAGCCTGCAGGCTAACTCAGGCATACTAACCTTGATATGTGATTTGAGTTTGAAGAACAAGTCTAATGCAGAGGTGTGAAGCTGATCAAAAGTTTTCCAGAAATGTTTTTGATAAACAATCTTGATTTCAGGGAAACTTTTTCACCCAAAGAACATACCTGCTTTAATTGACATGTCCCTTAAAATAGAGACCCAAACCAACACAATCTCTTCTCCTGCTTAAACAAAAATGATGAAAATCGTTATCTTTCATTCATTAACATTACTAATTGTATGTAGAAACAGCCCAGCTTTCACCTCTGACAGGTAATGGAAATGGGAAGCTCATGGTTTGGTGTAAAGAGTTTCTCTCTCTGTATTATGCCAGGTCTGAACTGAGAGAGGTAACATCCATCTTAATTTTTGGTAAAGTTTGCAGTGCAAACACTCTTTATGTCTGTGGCATAAATTTAAAAAATAAACTGAACCAGAGTCTGCAGTAGGTGATGGAGAGGTAGTGCTATGGAGCTGCTGGGACAGGAGGGACTGGGGAGGTTTCCCTCTGTTTGAGCCCTGTCTTATGTTTCTCCAGACAGTGGACTCTGTCCTGTCTGCTGCCATTCCTCGCTCAGTAAGGGATGTAGCATATCAGGAGTAGGGAGCTGGAGAGAAGCAGGGATATGGCCTCCTCTCTTTCCTTCCTACACTATTTCCATAGCTGATACGCCCATTCTTGACACTGGCTTTCATATGACTTTCTCCCCATTAATGGGTCAGATGTTGCCAGCTGAAATGCTTGCTGCAAGCTCTTGACTTCAGTGGTGGGGTGACCAAGGGTAGTGGATCTCAGTCTCTGTACTCAGCAATGCTGGCTGTTTGACTTGTTCTGAAGTTGAATGTCTGCTAGCAAGCTCTAAAACAGAAAAAGATTTTAGATAAACTTTAAAAAAGGTTGAAATAATGTTGACTTTTCTTTCAAAAAGGACTGAAACCTAATTTTTCTGCTTCTTGCTGTTCTGTGAGAGCCTCAAGGGAGATAAAAAGTAAGATAACTGCTTGAACTGCAAGCTATATACCAAATAACCATTCCAGACATTGGAGAGATGTCATCCCAAAAGCTGCAGCACACAAATAGCTCTGTGATTCGTGTGGCTAATCAAGTGCAGAAAGAGTTTTATCTTGCGAGTAAGATTTTACAGTATTGGGGTGAAAAGAGCAGGGAGTACCAAGGAGTAGGTCATAGACTTAGGATTGCTTTCAGGGCGACGTTGGGGTGCCATTCATCTCAGTGTCTTTCCTGGTGCCGATGCACCGTATCCACTTGTAAACTTGCCAGAGAAGGGATGTGTATCACTAGTGCTTTGTTCAGATGAGTCTGCAGATAAACAAGTTCCTGGAAGGGAAGCTGCACTGGGTATCTATAGGGCATGAGATGACCCATATCGTAAATGCTTTCCTTGATGCCCCTTGAAGTCTCTAGATTTTCCTTTTATCTTGTTACATTGAACTGCTGGCACTCCAGTGATTTAATCTCCATGCATGAAGTCAGGCCATTGACGTTAGCATCTCCAGCATCAGGTCATGAACCGCCCCTTCCTTCCCCTCAGTTTCATCACACAGGGGTGGGCAGAAGCGCTCTGCTGCTGTGCTTGGAGCATCTTCCAGCAACGCTCCGCTGTGCCCTGTTAAGGTGCACACACAGACATGCTGTCTCGCTGCTGCGCAGCCATGGCCCCACTTGGAGCACGATGTGCCAGCCCCAGCTGGTTGGCAGATCGCAGTTGGGGCTGGCCAGATCTCTCTGGCATATGGTTCCATGGAGAGGGAGAGAGTCTGCGACACCCTGCTATCGATGTGTGAGGTGCCAGTGAGGGGATGGAGAAGCGCAATGCATGGGGTCCAGGCTGTGCTGCACTGCACAGACTGTGTGTGAGAATCCACAGGCTTCTGTGACAGAGATCGGATGGACCCGAGTCTCCAACTGCTGCCACCCTTTTCCCAAGGGCACAGGATTTCAGACTGAGGTTTTGTTTTGTTAAAGTAGCACATGGGAAAAGGGAAGGAGGTACATGTGCTTTCTATAAAAGCTGTTCGTGGATCTGTCCGCTGGGCTGAGCGTGTCTGAGAGTTTGCCAAAAGGAGGGTGGAGAGAGCTGCTCTGAAAGAATTCTTGCTGAGGGGCTGAAGTCTGGGAGCCAATGCACTAATGCCTTGTAAATTGGTTCAGTGACTTTTACTCATTTATATGCACTCCCTTTATTATACCCCCAGACCTAGGCTGCCTTATTTCTGGTTCTGCTGCCAAGCACTGTGCAAATGCAGATGGTTTAAGTGTATCACTGACAGTCCCCCATGTATTGTTCCTGTTCTGCAGTCTGCATTGTGCCTCTTTTAGCCAGTGAGCGTATGTGTAAGAACTCCTAATGGCTTGGAAATCAGTCAGTATAGATTTTTTTCCCCCAACCCACTGAAACTGAGCCATCCGTGTGGAGGCAACAGCAGCTAGTATTTTCCTTTATTTAAACACTGGAGGCCATTCTCTGCTGTGATGTTGTCTCCTTCTCTGCAGTGAAGTTGTTCTGATTTGTACTAGCTTGAATTTAGCCGTTGCAGTGGAATGTGGAATATAAAGTTTCATTCTTTCCCTAGAACTGATAAAATAGCATTTAATTCTAAAACAGAAGAATTATATTTATAATTGCATAAATAACTTCCCTAGCATAGGAACAGCACAAAATCTGATGGAAATCCAAAGATTTGGGTTTGGGTTTTCTTGATTGTAATTTTGGCATAAAGAGGTACCCTGCAAATAGTCAGGGAAGCCAGTCACAGAGGTTGAAGGGCCTGGTCTATAAAATGCCAAATTTCAGTGACTGTGATTTTTGCAATGCAGTGCAAAAGTAATTTTTAATCTTCTGGTTACCTGTGAATTTCTCAGTTTGATAGTGCTGAGGCATGGGACCGGTCTCCCC
Source organism: Aramus guarauna (assembly GCA_013400195.1). NCBI lineage: Eukaryota > Metazoa > Chordata > Aves > Gruiformes > Aramidae > Aramus > Aramus guarauna. The sequence goes on along the minus strand of VXBL01010520.1, from coordinate 3,621,126 downwards.
AGCTACATGCTAACACTTCTGAGCTGTAAATATCTCATTGCAACTCAGCTAACTGAGGGAATAATGCAGGATGATTAATGTGTAATGAATAATGAAAAGACTCAAGCTTTAGGAATTAATGATTCATGCTGAAATATATCTGCCCTGGACAATTTTCTTTTGCTGATATTTCATCTTGAACGTACAAATGGTTATGCTGTGCCCATCCCTGTGCACTTTAACAGAGATTAAAAAGAGTAAGAGTTGGTTACTAACATCCAAACAGAATCTCAAAGGAGACAATATGTATATTTAAAGCACAATGGAAAATTTAAGACAGTTAAATCCTTGCTTTGACTTTTCAGGTTTTAAATTAATTTTGGACATTCAGAGAAATAGAAAAATGATTGACCTTGCTAGTTTGCAAAGGTTGTACATGAGCACTTCTATTAGGCTCTATCTTCCCGAGCACGGTCCTGAAAAAATATGCTGCTCAATTAACTTATTGTGTAAAGATATATTTACAATAAACAAGATGAAAGATAAATGTTCATGTATTACTGCAAGTAGATTTGCAGCTATTTTGACTTGTCACCAGTTTAATGCGGCAGAAAATTATGCTGATTTAACTTTAAAAATTTGTTTTGAAGAGAAAGCATCATTTAAAAAAAAGCACCTTTCATGTATTATTTGCACACTAAGTGCAATATTTTTAAATGTGCTTCAAGTATCTATGAAATAAAATGGCTGGTAATTAATATTATGTGTGTTACAGAATAACTCATAACCTCCTCTGAAGGCTGCCTGAGATTAAACCAGAGCAATAGATCCCAATTCCAGACCCTTTGGCAGATGGGGCAGTTCAGCCAGCGCAGGTCTGACCCAGCCCTTGACCCAGCCCTCCCCTCAAACTAGAGTTCTGTGGCTGTTTCTGTGCTCTGAAGCACAGAAACCTCTGTGGGGATCTGGGATCTGGCCTGTTTGAATGTTGGACTGAAATAGCCAGATGTTAGTGCATTTATTTCTCAAAGCTGTGTAGAATAAAATAGAATATTTCAGTTGGAAAGGAGCTACAACGATCATCTCTGTTTGGCTTCCGCAAGGCTGGGCTAAGATCTCATTAGAAAAACTTTCTTATGACACTTCCAGTGTTTCCTGCCTGCGTTCAGATGACAAAGGGACTGGCTTTCTTGAAGAATTTTGTTGTTTACTCTCCTGACCTTGGCTGGCGTCTGCAGGTGTACAGCAGCACAATGAGAAATGCCATCTACGTGTTTCCTTTAAATCTTCAGAAACGTTGGTTTAGGGGAGCTTGGATGAAATATGAGCCATTTCTAATCATCCCTGTGGAGTGTTATCACAGCTAGGGCTGCACGTAGCAGATGAGTGCAGAAGCGTTCTGAAATGTAAGCATTAAATATCAGCAGATTTTAAAAATCTGGCTTGTTGGAAGCAAAAAGGCACCTCACACAATAGCAGTGAAATGCAGTGACTCAACAAGCTGGAATGTGCTGTTGGCTGTGGGTGATGCTCTTTGGTGACTTCTGTCTGGGTGGGGGGAGAAAATGTGTGTGGTGTGGCTCTGGAGAGAGCATTTCAGTTCAAGCGGGAGGGGGTTCTGACTGCGCGATTTCATGGCGGGTAAAAGATGCCTTCTCCAGCCCAACACGGGACAGCTTGTCTAGTGCTAAAATAGAGAAGCACATCTGTGTGTCACAGAGAATTTGTTTCACATAAGCATTCTCTGACTGTCACGGCAAAGATTTTCTGTCCTGTGTTATCTAGAGGGAAAAAAGAGTTACTGCTATGATACAAAAAGTAGATTTGTTTTAAGAGAGGTCACATAAGACTAAAATGATGGGTATGTGAGCATGATTGGGCAGTGGTGCTGCATCTACAGGCAGGCTGCGATATTTAATACGCTACATGAAGGACAGCAACAAAGTAAGGGGTTTTTTTTATGATGAATCAGTTTACACTGTTGGAGCAGACCTGATATCTGACAATTATACAAGTGTAAATATAAAGAGCTTCTACTGAGGCTGTAAACAACAGTTGTTTACACACTTACTTTTTATAAAAACTTGAATAGTAGTTGAAAGTGTGGATTTACTTCTTTAGTAGGGATTGACCAGTTCTGGAGTCTTGGGTTATATTTGAAAAAATGCCGTACTTTATTTTGACTTGACGGTTTGGAGGTTAAGAGGAAAATGAAGAGCAACCGTAGTCATGGAGTTGAACTATTCTATAAGGACTTAATGCATTACAAATCAGGAAAATGAGAAATTCCAGGTTTTGATTTGGCTTTACAGAGCAAGAGACCAACTATCATATGAGAAAATGAGACTGCGGTGTCATGTGCCTTTGTTAATAGATACGAACAAATACAGTTTGCAGCATAAATCTACGGTTTGTGTAACCAAAAGAATTTAGTGACAGAACAATCTTTGCTTCATTCTGCTTATTGCTAGAGAGTCAGAGACTTTCTTGCTTCTGTAGGAGAACTTGTGGGCAGAGCAGCGTATTTGCATGCACCTTTATTGAGAAGGTGTAGCCAAGAGCCCGGGGTGCTGGAGAGATTCCTTGGTTTGTAGTGGTGTGGTGTGCTGGTTTGAAGGGAGTTGCTGGGACTGACCAGATGATGATGGCTGCATGATTGCAGATATTCCTGTCACAATGTTGAGAATTTGTTTTTTCTTTTGCTGTTTAGGGGTTCCCTTCTCACCCCCACGTTTTCCAGCAAGCACGCTGCATATCTGCCTTTTTCCCTGCCAGTTCAGGGGCATGAATGTCCTTCTCCTGCTCCTTCCTGCAGCTTCTCCAGTTTTTCTCCTGCCCTGCTTTCTTCTGTAGTGCCTCCAGATTGTTCTGTACTGCAAATTAAACTGTGTCCCTCAAACCTCTGAAGAGCAGAAGGTCTCCCTGTCTGCAATACCAAGGAATCTAGGGTGATTGAATGTGGCTCTCCTGCTTCTCTAATTTTTCCCAGCAACAATAGATATGGCCCATACAATGACAAAAATGTTTTCTGGGATGACTGGATTTGCATGCCATAAGCCACCTGCTACAGTGTGATGTAGGAACTTGTACTGGTGCCACATGTTTCAGGGTTAAAACACCTATTTGTAGCTTCATTGTTACCTCATCTACAAAAATGTATGCAGTACCACAAAGAAAGATGAGACCCGTTGGGACCATTTGCTCATGAAGTTTATTATGATGTCCAGAACGAAATGAGGCCCTGTTGTGCTGATCGTTGTGCAGACGGCTTATTGGTTTGAAATCTTCAGTTCAGACTTGGCCTACAAAGTGTGCTTTTCTCCACTCCTGCAAGGGGTTGAAGGCACTAGGGTAACATTTTTATTGACTTACCCAGCTGTAGCTTAATTAAGTTTTAAAAGCAGGCTTACTATAAATTCTATGACTGAATATAGATGTAGCCCCCTGAAACAAATTTGTTTGTGAATGAATCAAATATTATTTCCTATTGATTTCCATATTGATTCCCTAGTTTTTGCAGGTCATAACTCTTTAAGAATGGCTTAGATTTTTCATTCTGGATTCTGATCTATGACCACAGTTTTATGATAATACAACTAACTGTGTACCCTGTGTTGGGAAGAATTGTCCCATTTCCCTTAATAGTACTGCTAGCATGAGTAAGGTGATCTGAATTTTGGATTTACTACTGCAGGTTGATACAACCTGGAAGCGTGTCTTTCTAAAGTACTAAGAAATACAATGGTGATTTTTAAAGGCTTTTATTATAATTTAAAATCAAATGCTGCATTCATTTTCTGGAAAGCAGAAGCTGACTTCAGATTTTAATTGGATCAGTAACATTTCTCTACATTTTATTATATGCATTATATAACTCTGTAGTCTTAGCTACTTTCAGTTTTACAAATGATGCAAATACTCACAAAACACTTGATCAGCAATAAAACCCTAAGCTGATGATGCTGCAAAGATGTATACTGTACATGTGTTGGACTCTTACCGTCTCTTCCGGGGAGGCCTGCTTGCTGTCAAGGGTTTCTTCTTCATTCTCTGGTTTAATGATCGTTGTAGGGACATGTAGGGCCAAAAGATCTCTGAAGCTTATGAGAGCAAAATGTGGAACATACCAGATGAAGTCAGGTGTGAGGTGTTCTTCTCCCTGATGACCTCTCTGTCGCTACCTCCATCCATCCGTCACAGAGTGAAATGGGGTTGATATTGCTAGGAGGTGCTGTGGAGTTCAAGTACCCCAGGCTAGTATTTCCCATGACATTCATTGCATGTGCTTACTCATTGGATGGCTTATGAAATGTCCTCCCGCCTTGGTCACAAGAGGAGATTTTTTTTTTTAAAGAGAAACTAAGCAACTAATTTCTCAGCTTTCTGAAAGCAATTAAAGACATGTATTATGGTGCAAGGGGAAGATGCAATCTGGATGCCAGTAAATGCTATCAAATACACTTTGAATAGAATAATAATAATGGGAATGGGAACTTTTTTTTTCTTTCTTTCTGAATACAGTAGTTCTGGTTTGTTTTGACCCATCTATGCTTCTATTGAAAGGATTTCCGTTGTATAACAAAGCTTGGGACAGGAAGCACATTGTGTTTGGACTTTTGCTGAAATAAGGTATAGACTGTTGTAAACTGTTAAACCTGTACCTTGAAAGTGGGCTTGTCTCTGTTGGAATTGTTTTTTTCACACTTTAGAAACTGGCTATTGGGGAAACAAAGCAAAATTTAAGGAAAAGGAGAAAATTGTTTTTTTCTGTTGGTATAGTATTTTAATGCTAACAAGTTTTAGAAATAGGAGATCTTGGAGGAGGGAAAAAGTCCCATTTTAAAAATAAAACATACTCCCTCTGCTCCCTCCTGAAGAGCTGCTGTACCCATGATGTGGTAATTACCTTGCATGCTGATCTGACTTCAGCAGGCAGACATCTGCCCTGTTAGTGTCTCTTCTGTGGCTATGACATCTGTCTTTTTTCTATATTTAAGGACTGCTTTTTAAAAAAATCATCAGTATTGGCCCATTAAAATCAATTATAGCACTGGTAGATTAAATAACAGATCACGTAGATTAGTGATCCATGAAAATCAACAGCAGTAGAAAGATTTCACCTTTAGGGTTTAATTTTTTTCCATGCCAATAGAGCAATGGTGATTTTAGCTCTGAATTCAAAATGTGTTCTGGCATTTTGCACATATAAGCAACCTGAGTTTTAAAACAGTTGGTTTGCTTATGTATACACAGTGCAATAGTAACTGCCCCTATAGATGAAAATTCCTTGAGTTTTGTGACCTGTCCCAAAGCGGGACTTAAAATAGTCAAGTCTTCCATGACTGAAGACTTTTTAGTAAGTATGAATATCTGTACTGTGCAAAGGCAATCCCTGTTATTAATTCCCTCTGATTTTAAAAGGAAATTTTCTCAGTAATTTTATGAGTAGCTTTGTTATTTGATGTGTGTTAATTACATCTTAATTCCCTTTGGTTGTAATGTGAAAAGTAAATGGTGACACATCTTATAATGACATGTGTGACTTCAGTTGTAGTGAAAACTGGTCTGTATTTTCTAAAAGATCTTCTTTGGCAGTTTATATGGGAGACTTAAGAGGATGAGTGTAGATACCATGAAGCAGAAAATATATATGGAGAAAAGAAAAGTCATTGTCTATTAAAAAGTTATGTGGAAAATACTTGTAATAATTTCTGTCTATGAATTTGTGTTCATTATATAGACAATACTAATCCAGGCTGTATATCGAGCAATTTTCTTTCTGGGTGCCTTCCCTGAATAGGCCTCAAAGATGAGGAAAAATGTTGAAATTTTTTGGGTGATATTCCACATTAATATTAATAATCCTTAATGCATCATAGTAATTAGAATATCAAATGAGACGGAGTTTTTGAGAGGGAGATGCAGTGAGCTGCTTGATACAAGGTCTCATGTCTGGTAGGAGCGGTTTTTGTGCACTTCTCTGGGCTCTTCCTCAATACTAGCCCAGGTCTGTTTTCATCACCATTTTATCTTTCATGCATGCTGTTTTGTGCTGACCAGCTCTCATTCCAGTGCTTAAAAAATGTACCCCACCTAGTGTGATGAATGAATCGACTTTGAAGAACAAAAGGAAAAACACATTGTATCCATCACTGGCCAGAATCTCCTGGGAAGTCGGGAGTTCAGGAAGGATGCAAGAATGAGAACTGAAAGCCAGAGCAATCTTAAACACACTTTTTTAACCTTGAAGGGTAACATTTAAGGTTACTTAGTGGATGGTTATCTGCGGCCAGAGGCGACTGAATTTCTGAGCAGACTGCAGTGGCCATGAAACTTATTATTGGGGTAGGTCAGTACTAAAGATAGAAGCAAAGGTTTCAGCTTCTGTCGAAAAAGCTTTTCACAGAGCGTACCAAGCGCAAATTTATACTGCATGCAGTCTAAAGCAGCTAATTGTAAACCGGCATGTTTTCATGTATAATCTTTAGAGGCTTTCTAATCCAAATGATCAAATAGCTCAGGATGTTTGTAATGGACCACGGAGCTTTTCACTTGTTCTAGTGTGGGGCTGAGGAACAACGTTCAGTGCCCAAGGAAAAAGACGTTTCAAGTATGTGGGCCACGTAGCATCTGCTAAACCTGTATTGGCAGCCTGTTCAATGAATTAAGGGGCAAACGGTGGAATAGGAGCTGTTGTCTTTCTGTAAAACAAAGGCGATTTGGGCAATGGCAGTTTTCCTTGGTGAGTGATGAGAGCTTGAGGCTGACGTTCCTGAAACACTCAGAAGCTCAATCAAAGTTCAAGCATTAGACTTTGGGAGATAAATTTGCACCTTTGTCCAACATTAAGCTTGCTTAATATGAAAAGAAGAAAGTACTGTTTCAATATGAAATGCTGTGTAGTCAGGATGATATTTAAAAAAAAATAAAAACACTTCCTATGTTGCCCACAAACAAAACTTGTCTTTTGGTAAACAGAGCACAGGCAAAATTAAGAATTATGCAGGCTTTCTGAAAAGATGAGAAATTAACCCAGGATTTATTTTAACTTGTGTTTTTAAGTCTTTTGCTGTCCTGAACTTTTAGCTTATTTTTTTAATTTTCAGTTCTTGGCTTTTTTTACATTCAGTGAGTTAAAGGATATACTAAATGATACTGACATAAAATAGGTACTAAACAATAAGACACACAAATGAAGTAGACCGGGCACTGAATGCAGCAAGCAAACTTAAACTTGTTTTTCCATTTCCAACAATGAAAGGTTTAAAAGGAACTAATTTTTAATAAATGTATTTTAAATTATAACTTAATATCTATTTTATAATTCAGATGTAATGATTACTTAATATTAAGTTAAATTTAGACTATAACCTGTATGAAATAAAATAAGTTCCACAGGAAAAGTGAGATTCAGATATCTTATTCCTTAACAGTTTGGTGTGAAAGCACAGCATGGGGATGTCGTTATCGGTGCTTGCAGTCAGCTGCTGCTGTGGACTGAGTGGAGACTGACATCAGTCCACAGCTGTTTCCACTCCAGGTATTCAGCCTCACAGCAGCTTAAACGGCTCGGAGCCTGGGCTGCTCTGGTCCCACGTCCTGCTCCTCTGATCTCTGGCACCTCCGTGATGTGCACGGAGTTGGTTCAGGGAAGTGGTCTCACTGAACACAGGTCACCTCTGCTAGTCAGGTGAGTCTAAGAAAGAATTCCTGTCTGATGCTGAAAAAGACTGGCCTGTCTTTAGGCACTGTGAGAGTAACACAGCCAGCAGATTGTTCAGATGTTGCATAGAAGTCACGTCAGGAGGTATCCCAGTAAAACCTGGAAAATGGAGGAATGTTTTATGCTTACTAGATCTGTGTTCTGGTACCTTAACTGATGTTGGGTAGCCTTGTAACTGGTCCTGTGTAGTTGGGACTGCTCAGGAATTTCAAGAGATTAACAGTCCATATGAGAAAAGATATGAATTGGTCCCCTAATGCTGCTCACTGGTGTTACTCGTAAAGCGCTAATGGTCTGGATTGGTAACTGCTAAATCATTGTAGCTCCGTCATCTTTACTGATAGATTTACTATTAATGTGACAGTTAAGTGGCACATTAAATATTATAGCTATTATTTCATATTCTTTTTAAAATATAGTCTAGCTTATTAAGTGTAATTTGACTTCAGCTGTACTTGTGTAACACATAATGCCAATATAAATGGCTTTACTGCAGGTGAAACTGAACTCTTAGTGGGGTCAAGATGTATAAAGTTTAGCTAGCTGTCAATTTTTATGGATCTGTTCTGAAATACTTATGCCCACAGAAAGGCAGCCTTTCAACAGAGAACAGAATTTACGGCTTTTAAAAAACTGTAACCAGAATATGGCAATGCTATCTTTAATATTGGAAACTTAAGAATCTGAAAATTAAAATGTGGTAGGTTTGCAAAGGTATGAACAAAATGGTGTTGCTCTTAAGAAACCACATGAACATGATAGCACTCTTATCCTTAGAAATAATAACAAAACCAACAATAACAACAGTGATAAAGGAACATTCAGGTCACATCTCATGTTCAGGAGAGGCATGCGGCTTCTGTGAAGGACATGGGATAGTTATTATCACAAATGCTACTTAATTTATAACTAAAAGATAGTAAGTTTGACTCTAACCCATCAAATCCTGTGTAGTTAGGCATTACAACTATCTGACATTAATTCTTGTCCTCTTCCAGTGATGTCATCACAGTAACTCTGAAGTGCGTGTAAATGCACAAAGAGCTTATGCCTTACAATGCAATTAGAAGGTGGATAAATAGTCACAGTCTTGAAATCTCCATTTGGGTTGGGAAGAGTTCAGTATTGATCACAAAATGGCTTGGGAATGAGCAGACCAAAAGATTAAAGAATGGGCTAGTTTGAAGCTTCTGAAATAGGCTGAATTTGTATGCTTGGTTGTGATTAAAAAAAAACAAAAACCCACAAAACAAAACCAACAAAATAACCACACCTCTGCTCCTAAAAGGAAAATTAAATGAAATGACCCCAGAAAGAGATTACTTTGATGAAAATGATTTTCCAAAATGAATGCTATAACTAAAATTTAAAAAGCTTTACCTATAGTTACTTATTTCTCTAAGAAACCAAGCATACCTTTTGCGAAATGGCATTTCACTTGAATCGGTTATTCCATTTTGAGGTCAGGCTGCTCTTACATTATCATCACCTCTAAAACATAATGTGATATACAGACAGTCATAAATTGTGTCTTGTAACATGAGAAATAAAAGCGTAATGGATTCCCATTGGATTATAAATGGCAGTGGTAGGAAGACCTTCATAATTTTGTGGCTTTACCACATAAGAATTATAGGCATGATCTCTCACTAGCAGGATGCATATAAATATCTATAATCATTGTGCATTCATTTATGTATTCTCCATTATGCTTGTAATGTGTCTAAGGGTAAAAAATATGGCCATGTAGATGACAGCAGAGTTCAGCAGAAAAATACTTCTGATGTTTGTGCCACTGTGATTTGTGCCAGAAGGAGAAGCCTTTCAATAGCATCTCACTGCCCTCTTTAGAGGGTTACCCTGACCTGAGAAGGACTGTGGGCATGGTTAGAAACGCTGCCGGCTCCTCACAGGTAGAAATGTAGGTGTGAAGATTAATGAGCAGGCAGCAGTCCCTGATTTACTGGCCCCGCCACTTCCAGCTCTCAGCTTAAGGGTGTTTACAGAATATGGTGAAAGCTCCCATCCCTTTTGCTGTTCCATTCAGGATTTCATGACTCTTATGTAGAAACAAGTGATTATTGTTCAGTCTGAAAAGTGATAAATTATCAAAATGAAAAAATCTACAAAGCTGAACCAAGTCCACGTCTCCTGTTGAAAGCCTGGTTTGTAGTTAATCTCTTTGCTGGGTGCTGATGCCCAGTGAGCACTAAATGGGAGTTTGTTAGGGCGCACGCCGTCCTTGCAGTCGGCTCAAGGCTGACCTAACGTTTCAGTGAAACTGGAGACCAGACAGGCAGTGTTTATAAGCTTGCCACTGTTTTGAAAAATGTCACCGGGTGTAATTCAAACAAGGCAGTGTCCCTGTAGCTGTCAGCACTAACAAAGACCACCAAAGTGTTACAAAGCTGGAGTTTCTGTACCCAATAATTTTGACACATCCCATTGCTTTGTTTATAACCTGATTTAGGGAAAATATGCCTGCCACTCCTCTGCTTCCTGCACACAGTATGACCACAGCAATTCCTACCATGTATGTTATAACTGCTGATTGACATACAGAATACTTCTATTTCCTTTTTGTGCATATGTTTCATTATCATCAGCTTTGTATATTTTGGTTATTTTACCTTAAGAGAAGAAAATACTGGACTCATAGCTATTAAAAAGAATTTCTTAAGTGGCTCGTGTAACAAAAATATTGCACCCAAACAAAGGCAGGAAACGGTGTTCTCTCACTGATGCCGGTGGTGATGGGCTTTCCTGGGGTCTTCCTCGCTGTGGTTGCAGACTCAGTTTCCCCTGTGCTGGCTTATCAGTTCTGACAGTTCTTTCTGCCCCACATGAACAAAACCTTTTCTGCATGCTGACAAGATGAGTTTCTGGGTCCAACACCGCAGCTGTCCACAGGAGCATGGTGTCTTCAGTTCATTTTCTGCTCTTGTTTAATGAGCTTCCCTTTACAGTTTGTGATGGCTTCAGTCTTTTCAGTAACATTGAGAGATCTGGGTGAAATAACAGTGCAGACTATTGTATTTCCAGTCCATTAAAGCTTCATTCCAATATGAAAATCTGGAATTAATCTAGTTATAAGTACTAGAAAATGTTCTTATTGTGCTTACAGGAGCCATAGAACAAAATGATGTGCAGTGGATGCTGCTGGTTTGAAAACTTAAAAGGCCTGGGACAAGAAAATACTGCCTTCTCAAAGGGGGCTCCTGTTTTGTTCCAAGTTCTTTGTTAAATCTCCACTGTCTGAGGATTTATTGTAATGCAGTTACCTGTGGAGTTATTTAAAAGCACTTTCTGTTGCAAATCTCCTCAAAAGGATTCTGCAAGTGCTACACTTAATTATTTCAAAGAATGAAAATGACCTTTAAAATGTTCTCCTGCATTAACCTTTTTCCCCTGTAGTAAATAAGATGGTGCAAAGTATAATTTTCATGTCCTGGACATTGCATTAAGCAAATAGATAAATGAATATTTCTACAAGTTATACTATATAAACATATTAGAGTAATCTAATCTGGATAATGTTTTTTCCTTCCTTTTGTGCATATTACCAGCAATTGTTTGGATCATATAAGCTGTATGTCCTTTGTAGCTAAGATAGGCAAACATTTATTGCTCCTATTTGCAGTGAAATTATTGTCAGGATTTGATGGGAGGGAATAACATTGTGCCACAATGTCACTCTCTGATTTTTTTTTTTTTTTTAAAGAAATAGGCTGCTGTTAGTTTGACTCCAAAAAAAATTGTGTTTCTTTACATAAGAGATCAAATATAATCTTGGTTTTAGAGAAAGACGTATAAAGGGTTTTTTAAACTGAACCTATGGGTCACCAAGTCTTTCTCCAAAAACAACTCCATCCCCGCAACCTCTCCATTTGAATTTTCAACTAATACAAACTCTGCTGTTTCCTAAATGCTGTTTCCACAGACTGACATTTCTCTGCTTCACTACAGTTGGGAGACATGTCTGAGTACATGCTAACGAGATCAGACTTTTGTTTCTGTAGGATGGCGAGTATGTGCTCATTACGTAGCACAGTGGTGTGAGCCCGAAGGCCAAATGTTCAGGGACTGTAGAGCAATGTGGTTCCTTGAAGTCACACGTTTAACTGTAAGCTTCAACTCATTTAGCAATTTTAATCCATGTCATTGCTTAGACCTTCTTAAATAGTGTAGAAATGCTTTAATGGCTCATCTTTTTTCCTGGATTGTTGTTTAAATTATACCTAAGACCAGAAGACAGGCTTTGGAAAGCTGTACTCTCTAACTGTGACTGGGGATTTGCGATCACAAAAGACGAAGTGCATAGCCAGCTTCTGCACCCGCTGCGTGTACGCTGGCATGACATCTTTGTCTGCTGCCTCGCGCTCCCCTGTTTCCTGGCACTGCGCTGGCTGACTGCATGCAGGGATCTGGGTTATGTGAGGTTGAGGGGTGAGTGCAGGGATTAAGCAATTGCACGTGCGGTTTTGAGCATAAAAGCTAGAAGCTGTGGGTAAAACTGGCTGGAAATATGATCGTTAGTAACTCATACAGTTAATAAACTATATAGATACACAGTCATCCAGCCATCTGTCTGACTGCATGTACAAAATCCTCCCCGAAGTATATGATACAATACTGTCAGAATCTGTGTCATTAAGGATACTGCAGTATTTGTAAAGCCATTCCATTTCATATTCAATGCCTTCCTAAATAAGACCAATTAACTCCGTGGCTAATATAATGAGAAATCATTCTGTGATAGTCAAACTGAACCAAACCTACTGTTTCTTGAACGGAGCAGAAATGTGTTCCCACACAGGCCGCTGTTGGTCTGTTCCAGCATAGCTGCTCGTGGTCCGAAACATTGCTTCAAAGATGACGAACTGTTTCCTCTGGAAGTTTTGGTGAGATTTTAAAGTAGGTTGAAGAAGGCAGAACTTGGACCCCTAGTTCCCTCTCTTAGGAATCATTTGTGTAAATCAATTCCTCAACCTGGGAAAACACTGGTAGCTCTTACTAAGGGTCAGTTAAATTGTAATGAGTGGATGTAGGCAAGTGTGTGTGCGTGTTAATTTTGTATGAGCACAGTTGCTGGTATTTTAAGTCATGAATTTAAATGCATGCAAATCCATCTAATGCATTAAATTGATAGGTTTTGGAGTCTGAATTTCAGAAATAAAGCTGTCATGGAAGTGAAATGGTATTCAGAGACAATTTTCCTCTAATGTAGCCATAATTTAAGATTTTTTTTTTAAACTATCATTGTCATTCTCCTATTAGATAAAAAAATAAAACAAAAAAATTTAAAAAATCAAGTACCCTAAAAGTAAGCTAAACATCTATATCAAATACTTTGTGAAACCTCTGTTAAAAGTTGAGAAATAAAGCTGTCAATGCAATAAGCCTGATTGCACCATTATGTGGTCTTTGCTGCTTTAAAAGCTAACTATTTGCTGTCTACCTTGCATTTTTGAGTTGAAAGATTCACTTCCTTCCTTTTCCCTCCAACTTTCTTGAAAGTTCGTAATTTCTTTTCCTAACTTTTAACATTGCTGTTTCCTTTTTCGTGACCTCCAAAAATAAGGCATAGCTTTCAGCTGATCAGAGTACTGAGAGAAAATGAGACATAAATTTTTATAACAAATTGGACCTCTGCTTTTTAAGTTTATGAGTCTTGAAGAGTTTCTTGCACAAATTGCTTGCCAAAATTTCATAGCTAGCTCCTAAAAGTAGCTGAAAAAAGAAGGTAACAGTTCCAAGTAAGTGATTAGATTACTAATTTGAAGTACTATTTTGGCACCTTTCATAGTAGCCTCACAATGTCTTGGGTTGCATGTGTTGCAAATAAGTTATCAAAAATTGAGCAAAAATATTTTTGTGTAGAAACTTCTCATTGGATCATGGGATGTGGAGGTCTGTTGTAGTTCAGTAGTTTGCATTTTATTTCTTAAAAGATGTCTTCTTGTTTAACTGAACTTGGTCTCTCGAGTTTGTATTGGTCTCTTTAAGCACTCCAGGAATGTTAGGATGATATTGTGCCTGCAGATAAAATATCTGGAGTTGATCTTGGTTTTCCACTATAAGGAATATGTTCAGGTTGTTCTGCCTACTAACCTTGAATAAAAAAGTAGGGCAATTTAGTATGACATTACTTAGTGTTCTTATTAGAACTTCTTATTCTTCCTTCTTCTTCTCCAGGCAGTGTTGAAAACTGTACCACCAACATCCTCTGTGTGCTTTTTAAAAATACCACAGCTTCATTCTGAGAGAAGGAAGCATGGACAATTTTCCTCGAATTTGCTTCATACCTTTTTCCAGTTAGAAAAGTGAGATGGGATAAGGACTTAATCTGTGTGCTAAATCAAAAGTAGTTTGCACCTAGAAGTGGTGCAATGGGAGAAACAAAGCACCTGTCAGTAACTCAGAATGATGGAGCCACTGAAAATCATGCGAGCAGGATGAGCAGGAAGAATGGCTTTGTTTTCCGAAGTTACTCACTGGGAAAGCTGAAAGCTGTGATTGATGAGATGCCTAAGAAATGCTAACAGTATTGGTCAGCTGGCATTTTGTTACTGCTGCAAGCAGTTACTAAGACAGCTCGGGACTGTACCCCAGGGAGGCTGACACTTGGTGGAAGCATTTCTTCCTGCATAATTCAACCATGGCTTTGGTGGTTTCATTTTAGTACCTTGAAAATACATGCTTTGTGCTTCACCCAGTCAATGCTCATGTTAGTAAGAATGGCATAAGACAACAGGAGTGAAAAAAGAGACCAGACATATGGCACTCCTTAGAAAAAGGAAAACTTAAGCTGCCCTCTTAGTTTCATTTAGCAGAGAGTTCCTTAAAGAACAGTCCAGAATGTGACAGAATGAAGTAAAGTAACAGCCGAGACCTGCTCTGCTTGTCTGCAGAGGGAATTTAATTACACTTTTGTTTTGCTTATGTAATTTCCTTCTTCCTCCCCTCCTGTCAGGCTCTGTTCTCATCAAGGGATATCTGACAAGGAAAAGATGTGAATAGGATGCAGCTGAAAGCTTTTGAGCTCTTGGGATTTAGGTAGGGAATGCAGACTCTGATCCAAAGCCTCCTCATCTCCTTGCTGCCGGATTTCTCTCCACCTCTTCAAGAGGAGAGAAGGAAGACAGCCAGGAAGGCGGCTCTGGGGCACAAAGAAATCTTGCTTATTCCACCGCTGCTGGCTGGTGAAGAAAGTGGTCGTAGGTCATGGCATCTGTTTGGGCCTCAGCTGCTGAGATCCAGCTCACATGCTGAGGAAAAAGAGACCATCAAAACCTGCCCTGCCCTTGGATTGCAGGGTTACCAGAGGATTGCACAAGCTAAACTAACTGCATAATGTAGCAACTGTTTAATCAGCTTTCTAAGTATGCTTAAACATTCCTTCCCTATTCCTAAAATAACGAACATGTCTCTATCCCCACAATGTGCTAAGGCTAGGGAGAGGATGTGCTCTTTGAACACCCTTTTTGCTGCTCACTTACCCAAACACTCATTTGCTTTTCCTTTCCTTTCAAACAAGCCCTTTCTCTAGCTGGTGTTTGTGTCCAAACGTAAGCTTTGCTCCTCACCTACCTAGAGCCAAACCACTACCCAGGTAGTCCTGATTTTCCTACTGCAGGTGCTCAGCTGACCTGCAAAGCCTGATACATAGTCTCCCACTCTGCTCAGTAACAGTCATCACTCCTTACATCATCCATGCTATTTTCCTGGCTCTTCAACCACTCTGTCTTTATTTTCCTGTCTTTCTGGCTTTCCATTGACACTGCTCTTTGTCTAGTGAATGCTTGTTGCCCTGGTATATTGCTTCCTCATCAATTCATATGTGTTTGTTTTTGTACTGCTTGTAGCCAAAACTTTGGCACTGCATTCCTTTTCCTGTTGATTTCTTTTTCTTTTTTTTTTTTTTCCTAGCCAGTCCCAGCTATCTCCAGCTCCTGATCTATCCTGCTGTCCCTGATTGTTTCACACTTATCTTATCTAATTTGAAACTGTTATCACTCATGCCTTCTGGAACCAGCTAGAGTAAGCTCGTAAAAAGAGCACAGAGGAAAAACTATTTCCTTGAACTATTCTGGGTCTACCATACTCTGAAGAAACATATTCAATGGATGTGAACTTTACTTATGAAGTTCTATCAAAATTGGGTAGGTTATCATGAAAATGAAAGTTGTTTATATTTTGTCCCCTTGCTCCGCAGCACTGGGACGCTCCTGCTCATAAAGGAAAAAAGCTTGTAAAAATTCATAGTTAACCTGGGCAAAATTAGCTTGGTCTTCTGTCATGGCCTTTCTCAGAAATGCTCATAGAAAATGTCTCCCTTTAATTGGAAATGCACTAACTGTTTAAAATTTGACAAAGTTTCCAGCTGAAGATGGGGTTCTGTAGTTACCAGTGTACAGCGATAGCCTCTGCTCTGCCTGTGACCGAAGGACTTCCCACATGGCTGTGATTTGCTTGTACTTCCATCCCTTCTGTGTTTTAGAGGAGCTGCTTTGCTCTATTCATGCCTCAGGTCTGCCAGCTAGATATGTTTTTGTATACCATCCAGGCACTCTTATTCTTCTGCAGTGTATTTAAATTCAGTAGCACCAAGAATCATAAAGGAAATCTGTTGATAGATTTGTTAATTGTTGGTACATAATGGTATCTTTAGGAGAAGAGCACCTGGCCAGGCTGGTACAGGATGCCAGTTGGCACTACGGAGATACCTTAAAGTCAGGACAAAAACTCTCTGTAATGCCTGCTGTATCACACACATTTTCACTGTGCAATGTACATAATGACAATATCCAGCAGGAAGAGGCTCTCTGCAGCATTTGAAGGGCAAACAAAGGGGAAGGAGCCTTGATTAGTGAGCCTTGTTTGTATTACACAGGGATCAAAGGAGATAAAACGCAGTCTATTGCGCTGTTTGTAAAATAAAGATTCCAATTACAGAAGGTGGTGCTGCATCTGTGCCTCCCTGACAGCTGTGAGGAGAATGAAAACAGCAGCTCTCAATGCATTAAGTTATTAATAATTAATTCTTCCTTGGAAATCTGCAAGCTTAGGCATTGCACCTACTTGTACAGAAGACTGGTTTGGGTTAAGGCTGAAATTTTCAAAAGTGTCCCATTCCCCCTTCTTCTAATTTTCAGGAGCCCAAGGGTCTGCCTACAGGCGATGGGTGCAGAGAGCTAAAACAAGCTCAGGGAAAGACCGTAACTGTAGCTACAGCTGGGGAATAAGTATGAGCCCCTCCTCATTCAGCGGAGGCTTTTTTGCTCTTGCATCAGGACGTGGAGGGAACAGGTAAAGCAGCTCAGCGCAGCTGATGTGGCAGCAGAGTTGCAGCGTGACAGCTGGGGGTAATACCCAGTGACTGGAGGTTACGCTTAACCCCCAGGCACTCTATAGCCTGGTCCTTCTCTTGCGCCGTTCCCCCGTGGGATTTCTTGAACAAAGGGAAACCGGGGCAGAGTTGTTGCTTTGAAGAAGCACATCTGAGGCGCAGCTTTCTGAGTATTGCTCTGGGAAACAAGCTGCATCTAAAAAGACAATATTTCTTCGGCTCAGATGGAGGCGAACTGGAGGCACCAGAGATGCTCAGTGGTGTCCATGGGATGCGGGGCTCGGTGCCGCGGCCTTGCAGCCTGCTTGCCCCAGGGCAGCAGGGAGCGTGAGCTGCCCGCTCCGAGGTGCGAGAGGGCCCAGCGAGCCCTGGTCCCACACTAGGTGTGAGCAGGGACCTGAACTGCAGCCTGCTGCTGGCCTCTCCTCCCCGCTAGTGCGAGGTGCCTGCTGCTGAATGCCCTCCCACTGCTAATTTCTGAAAAAAGCAACGTGCTCTAACAATGTATTACATGCACTGCTGAAAGTGTAACAAAGGTTTGGATGGATGCTGCGTGCTGTATGGAGAACAGCTTTTTAATTTTACTACATGGTGCTAGGCCAGCCCAGCAGAACTTGCCTGTCTTTGAGAAATGCTTTTATTAGTTGGCTGTGATATGTTGGCAAATTAGGCCACGCCAAATGTGCTTGCAGCCTCCTGCTGTGAGGATGCTTCACAGATTCTTATGCATACCTTAGAGGTGTTTGCACATTATACGCTATTTGCAGTCTGTTTGTCCTAGCTTTGATCATGTCCTTGCTGACTGTATTCCAGTTGCATGCCCTTCCCTCTCTCAGCATCAATCCTTTTTATAGTGTTTTATAACAACTTAGGTATAAATTGTCTTCCAGTTCTCTAGTTAGTATTCCATTCTTACACTACTAAGGTAAATCCTGTGTCTGATATACCAGCTGATAGTGTGGCTCAACTTATACTACTTAATACATGTGTATGAGCGATGTGTAGTACATAACATATAATGCTTGTTAAATTTGGCATTTTATACATGGCTATAGGTAGTATAGTAATACAGTAAAAGCGATATCTGGAAGGTATCTTTTTGATGCCTCAGAGTTTAAACATACAAACTGAATTTGCCTATTTGTCATAGTAGGAGATAGAATTAGACTTGATGCTAAACTTTAAACACAGAGAGAACCTGAATTTTAGGCTAGGTGTATTACCCCAGCAGGAGATGATGCATTGGCGTTGCTGTGCTGGCTGGTGCCACAATGAAGGTATAATTCTCGCTCTCTGCATTGTCAGGCGTTTCTCGTGTCTCGGCTGGCTGGCTGGGAGCGGGACTGGCTCCTGCGCCTGCTGGCGGGAACAGAGTGGCCATGTGGTGTGCTTGCCAAAGATTTACAATGAATATACCAAATAGCTTTCCTCAAGCTGTGCTAGGAGACTGTGTGTGTTTAGACACATGCTGCATAGCAGTACACCATCCCATGTATGCTTCCAAGTACTGTAAAATATCCCCTCAGCTTTCATTTCTTTTCCTGGAGAAGTTACCAGATGCTTCATTATTGTTTTGCAAAACAAGCTGCATATTACCCATATGTTTTCCCCCTTGTTTTTCAGGAGGCAAGCTAAACGTTGGTGCCCATTTCAAATATTCATTAAATATTTTAGATAGGTTGGAAGTGAAGAGCAAGAGCTTTTCACAGCACAGAGCAGACAGAAAATCCGTTCAACGTGCAGACGGGCTGGTTGCACAGTGTCTGGCAATAGGGGCTGCAGGGTCCTCCCTGCCACCGCGGGATGGAGTCAGAGCTCCTGGGTGGCACAGACTTGATGGGAAAGGATTAATAATCTTCATACAGTTGCAAGAAAGGGAATATTTCAGGGCTTTAGCCAAACCTCCTGGTGAGAGATGGTAAGAGGTTTTTGATCCTTTAATCTCCTTTTTGAAGAAAAAGGAGATAGGTTTCTTCCTACGAGTCTAGGAGGGGTTAGCAGCAGAGGCTGAGGTGGTGGAGGAATGAGAGAGATTGAGGCAGGCTGCGTGTCTTGCTGAAATTCAGGCAAAGGGAGGGAGAGGGGCTGCTCTCTGGGGCTGCTGGAGCAGGGGGTGCCTAGGGTGAATAAGGCTTAATGACAGGTCTTTGTTTTATATTCTGCCACCTGACAGAGTCTCCATTAAGGGCACAAAGCTGTAGCTATATGCACATCTGGTAAAAATGTGAATTCTGAGACAAATGCTCCCTTGTTGTCATTAATATGGTGCAGCAATTCAGGTGAATTTAGGTCTATGCAGAAAAGAAAGACGTGACTGAAAGTGAATTATTTAGAAATTAAGTACATATCCCAGAGTAAATATTAGTCAGAACCAGGGGATAGATTCCTGTGACTAGCACTGTACTTCCCAAGTACTGCCTTTGATGCTAATGCAGCTGCGCTGATACTTAGTGATTTGGAAGAATTTAGATGGAAACTGGCAGATATCCATGTTTTGCTTTGTTGAATTTTTGGGAAGAAACTACTGTTTCAAAGTTTCTGATAAATATTTTGCTATGTAAAACTCAGCCAAACGATGCATAATTCAACACATTTTCCCCTCTTCAAATTCCTCAGTAATTTCTACTCTATTTCATCTTGATTTTGTAAATGGCTTTTTGTTAAACTGCTTTGGGGCAGGCGGACGACTTTGCCATTTTTTCATGAATCTTTTTGCACCTCTTCATCTAATGCAATGCTATAATAAAAAGTTTGCCTAGCAACCAAGGGTGTGCTAACTATTGTGGAAAAACTTATTAACGTCAGTTATTGACACAACCTCAACAATTCAGCTGTCAAAAGGTTGACACTTCAGTGGGTGACAAGTGCAAGAGATTATTAATAGTGTAATTTCTAATGCGTTTCATGTTAGGGTGGAAATATCAATTGATTAAGAGCTAAATTTTGGCTGCTCTGAGATCAGCTGAAGGGACCAGAAGGAAACCAGAGGTCATAGGTTGACCACAGGTACTTAATGTACCCGCTTTATTGTCAAGTGAGACAGGCTCACCAAGTGTGGGATTTCTGTGGAGAAGAAAAGGTGGTTCTGTGAGCAAGCTGGAGGTTTCCCTGGTCCCTCACAGGGGTTTAGAGCTGTGACTTGGCCTTAGCTGGAAGGGGAAAGGTCTGTGATCTGGTGGCTTCTCTGCCTCCAGAAGGCTGCAGACATTTGTTTGCAGCACAATTCAGGAAGGAATGACCTTTCTGCAGAATACTTGAGTAACTTCCTGAACGATGCTCCATGACTTTGGCTCCAGCTGTCTGTGCTATTTTACTAAAAGTGCCATAGATTTTATTTTTATTTTAACTGTTTCATGATTACTCTGTACTGCTTTGTAAATGGAAGCACAATGATCTTTATGAAGTCACCCATACTTTGCTTTCACGCAGTCCTCGGTGTCCTCCCAGCTAAAAGGTATGCTGCAATACCTCACGTTGTCGCTCTGGAGTGACTGCTGTTTTTCCCTTGGCAGTAGTTGCTGTAGTTAGCAGTATGCATCTGTGACCTCCCTCCAATATCTGGCATAATAATGCTCCTGTTCCAGTTTGGCCCCGTGACACAAATGAGATAGGAACGTGGAAAATGAGGAACCATGCTCTGACACTGAATTACTGCAGAAGCTGCGAGCCGGAGCTGTGACCAGAATACAGCTAAGAGGATTCGTCCCTGTCTCTGAGGCGGCCCGCACGCTGCCTGCTCTGTGGGGGGTAATAAAGCGCACAGTAAAGCTGATGAAAATTCTGACTGCTTAATGCTCAAACTGAAGGGCTCTGCTCTGCCTTTCCTGCCATGGAGGAGTTTTGCAATTTAAGGCCGTGATATATGATCTGAATGTTTTATTGTGGTGTTACTGACTCGGCCAGCAGCCGCCCCGCGCTCTTTCCCAGTCTGGTTACTTGTGCTTTTGGCACACACAGCCCCTGTGAGCAGCTGTGAGTTAACCATGGCCAGCCGGGACAGCAAACACCCAGGGATGTTTGCTTTCTAACGCATTTGTGTGCCGGTTAGGGGTGCTCAGAACTGGATGGCCTCAGCAGACCTAGGTCAGCTATCCCCTGATCTTGTGTCTGCTCTCCTTCCATAGGGTAATACTAATCATGCATGACTTTGAATATTAAGTATAAAAATAGAGGGGTTTGGTGCTTATACTGTGCAGGTCTGCAGGGGAAGTTGTGCACGCGCCAGGACAGTGCGCATGCAGTAAATCTCTGCCCTGCATTGCATATAAAATGAGCTATTTAATTACAAGCTACTAAGAGTTTACAAGCAAGTGAATCTGATTCATGCACCTCATAACTTGCATAAAAATAATGCCTGTACTTCAACAGATGAGCATATAAATGAAAATGTTAAAAATAAAATACTTTATTTCATCCTTAATTTGTGGTGGTTTAAGGCAATAACTGTCATAGACAAATTAATATGCTTTATTAGGAAATCAACATGTTGGAGATGTAGCCTAATCGGTTATGCAGGGGACTCATGCCAGCATGTAATGACAATACATAATGTATACAATTCCTATTGAGTTTTTGCTGTTTAGCACCTGGAATGAAGCGTAGCTTCTGACCTGGTGAGTGGAGAAGTCTTGCAAAACTCCTGAAGTCTTTGCAGGTCAGAGGAGGAGTTTGGAAAACATATAATTGCTAAAGCATCATTAATAACACGTTTTAGCTGAACAGGAAAATACCACAGGGATGCTAATTATGAAATGTATTGAAAGTGTTATTTACATACCTACTCATCAATTTGGTTGCAATGTATACAGACACCTCTCAGTACAAGTTAGGAGATAACAGTTCTTCTCAATTATCCACAGCTCGTTAGACCTTTAAACATTGCACAATAAACACAAGAAGCCCCATTTCACAAATAACTAAATGTGCAATTGTCAGTTAATGCTACATTCTTGGTCTTGTAGTCCATTAATGCTCTTCTGTATGATGCTGTGGCACAATACCTTAGGGTCTTGTCTTGCACGCGTATTTAAAAAAATGCTGCTAGTTATTGCTATTCTGCACAGTTGAAGTAGCTTTCCTAACTAAGGTAGAGAAAATTGATTAGACCAGCTAGACTGCAGTTAAAAGAAATAGTTCTAAGTTCCCTGTTAATTGATGAAGTATTCCATATAGCAATAATGTATTCCGATATTTTTTTTTTTCTGTATTTAAAGTGACTGGCAACAGGCCAAAGGCACTGAGGCTATGGGGTGCAGTCTGTTTTGAAAACAGCAAACAGGCTTTTAGCTGCATGATACCAATTGGCTTCTAGCTTTAAAAAAAAATAAAAATATGGATCTGTAGCTCCAGCTATGAGTGGATTACTAATACTTACCTCTACTCATTTAATACACTAAAAGGTATTTGAAGTGTTGGCTTGATTTGATCATTGGCATTCTGCAGGAGGGATAGGTGGGTGATGAAAAGCAAAGCAATCAGCAGTAACCTCCCCCCGAGGTGTTTATTAGCTCTTTCTTAAAGGAGGAGACCATAATTCACTGTGATGAGGCTTATTATACTTGTGGTTTACTCTTTGATAAATATGAGTCTGTAAATTTTGACTGGCAGGCTCTGGAGTGTCTTCTGAAAAGTAGCTCTTGGAAAGTAACGTGAGAATCAAATCTTCCCACGAGATTAGAGGTCATCCTAAATACTTATTTTGTGCGTGTGTGTACATACATATGGGTAAAAAGACAACACTGCCTACCATTTGGATAGTAAACGTCCCATTTCCCAACTGCTGTGTGCTGTCATTGCTTGACATTTAAAAGGTAGAGTCATGTACCTTCACCATCTGAATGCCTAGGTTATATTGTACAACAATTTGAACTTTTCCCTCATTTGACAATATCAGTGGTTTTTGTATAGTCATTCTTCCTGTTCTCTGAAACCGAGTGACCTTAGATGGTATTTTGTAGCAGTCATGATGCTTCCCCTGTTAGCCACATATTTTAGTAGATGGAAACCCCTGTGTGACTCTGGTGACGTGGAGTTGTAGCTCAGGAGGTGCTGAGCTGCCGCAGTCTGGGACTGGCCATGCTAGGTCATGCAGCTGCTGTCACGCACTCCTGGACTGGTCCTCCACTGGGCAAAGATTTACTTTGCACTCTAAATAAATGGTGACAGCACTGGTGAGTGGATATACCTCAAATATCTTGTCCTTTCCCTCTCTGCCTAGGAGTGCAGAGGAGCATAAACTGCCCCAAGGAAGAGAGTATAGGAACTAACCTCACCATAAAAACCCCCAACGCCCCCACCCCCAAAAAAAATCCTCCTTATACTCTGGTTTTCAGTAGAAGGAAATGTTTGTATTTCAGAAGGAAATATAGCAGAGTCTCATCTTTTTGTGTGACTGACTGGCTGCAGTGTTTTGCAGTGCTCCTTGATGAGGACCGAGTGCAAGGCAGCCGTCTGGGCCCTGCCCATCAGCACTCACAGTGCTCCCAGCAATTGCATTCTTATTTTGCTGTGGAATTAGGGCTGTTTCCAAGACACAGGGGAGTCTAGAGAGACTTGTGAAGAGACCATTTTATTCCTTGTGATGCCATTTATTAGGGAGATAATTAAAAATTCACCATAAATGTAGTTTAATTAATACATCAAGATGAGAATGTAAAGCCCTTAGGGTGAAAGAAGAAACTTCACCTTTAAATATAAAATGTACCTTACTTGCTTTAAAGTAGACCTTTGAGAATGGCAATTTTACTTATCTCAGCTTTTTAGAAAGTTGAAATCTCTTTGTAACAAGTAGATAATGATTTCAGTTGCCTTTTTTTGTAGGTAAGGAAATAACAGCACGTATTGAAGTGGAATACTGGTATTTTCATAGCTGGGAAATTATCCATTTTACACTTTTGGTAGATAAATTATCTGAATAATTGTAGAAGAAATTCAGACTTCATGTGTAATATAAAACACCGAAGAGAGCTTTTAAGGAGAAGAATGCTTTTCAAACTTTATTTTTTTTGGAGGTTGAAGAAAAGGGAAAATACTTAAATAGGTACCTGATATATAACAGGCCATATTATTCAGAAAAACACAATGGCATTATAAATTAATTCTGTGGCTTATTTCTCTCGAGACCTCACTTAGTATCTCAGCATTTACTGTGTGCCTTCTCAGATTGTCTGATGTGCTCTCTGGGTTTACTTGAAACAGTTTTGAAGTTAAACCTACCTTATAAATATTCACAGGAAACTGCTTGGGAAAACATGAACAAAACGCGATACCTTTGCTTCCTCCGATGCAGACAGCAAAACTTTCTGCTGGTTTTTGTGGATTCCCAAGATAAACCTCTGGGGAATAAACTGGGGCTGAGTGCCCTGGCCTTGCCAGAGCACTTGGGTCCAGCTGTTCCACTTCCAGGATCAGCTTTGGGCTACATCTTCAGCAGCCACCAGCTTGGGCTGACCCTGCTGTCTCCAACGAACACAGACAAGCAGGTTCCTCCCAGGAATATCAATGTGACAGTAAATTTGCATTTTTACTTGATTATACTCAACACTAGGTGGTGCACTTAAAAAGTGCAATAGAACTTTGTGCTTTGTTTTTAATTAAGATGCAAAGTAATTTGAACCTGATTGGAAAATTGCTCATTGTTTTTTTTTTTTTTTTAAATGTTCTGGTCGCAACTGGTAGAGCGTGTAGGAAAACTAATATAAATCAGAATGAAAGACCATGTTAGATACTATGAAAAGTTAGTTCATCCAGCTGAACATCTGACTATTAGCTGTTACGGAAGAGCTGTTATATAGAACTTTTGAAAAGCTATACATAGAGAGGGGGAGAGAGAGACACACAAAGTGATATGACTTTTTTTGAAATATCATAGAAGACCAGGTTGGAAGGGACCTCAAGGATCATCTGGTCCAGCCTTTCTTGGCAAAAGCACCATCTAGACAAGATGGCCCAGCACCCTGTCCAGCTGAATCTAAAGTGTCTGATGTTGAGGAATCCACCACTTCCCTGCAGAGATTATTCCAATAGCTGATCCTTCTCATTGTGAAAAATGTTCCTCTTGTGTCCAGTTGGAGTAACTTGTACCCATTATGCCTAGTCTTTACCATGTGACCCTTGTAAAAAGGGAGTCTCCATCTTCTTTGTAGCTATCCTTTAAATACTGGAACATGGTGATGAGGTCTCCCCTAAGCCTTGTTTTTTCAAGGCTGAACAAACCCAGTTCTCTCAGCCTTCCCTCATCTAGCAGGCTTCCCAGTCCTTTGACCACCTTTGTGGCCCTTCTCTGGCTCCTCTCCAACCTGCCTACATTGCGGATGTGGCCTGGCAAGCGTTGAATAGAGTGGGATAATGACTTCTTTGTCTTTGCTGGTGATGCCCTTGTAGAAAAAAAAATCGTATTATATGTGAGAGAGAATGTTACAGTGCCCAGTATTTAAGCCTAGGTGAAACCAGTAGAGAGAAAGGAGCAGGCTGGAGCTGTACAGCCAAGCAGGCAATGAAAGCTGGTGTCTTGGGCTTGCCAGACTCAGTCTTGAACCAAAGGCGATAAGAGATCTGGAGGTTTTGTTTGATGTAGTAAAGTAATACATGAATCATGTAAATCCTTTTGTTGTTTTTAGCAAGAAAAATACTTCAAATGGTTCGAGACTGAAGCAGAGGTAGAAATTGCATTATAAATGCTTACTCTTCAACTCTTCAACAGTCCTGTTCCAAGCCATCCTGCAGGGACAGCTGTAGAGACAGTCTGGGTTTTCATAGAAAAGGCTGTGCTCTGCCTCTGCGCGGGTGCTCTGCCTCTGCGCGGGTGCTCTGCCTCTGCGCGGGTGCTCTGCCTCTGCGCGGGTGCTCTGCCTCTGCGCGGGTGCTCTGCCTCTGCGCGGGTGCTCTGCCTCTGCGCGGGTGCTCTGCCTCTGCGCGGGTGCTCTGCCTCTGCGCGGGTGCTCTGCCTCTGCGCGGGTGCTCTGCCTCTGCGCGGGTGCTCTGCCTCTGCGCGGGTGCTCTGCCTCTGCGCGGGTGCTCTGCCTCTGCGCGGGTGCTCTGCCTCTGCGCGGGTGCTCTGCCTCTGCGCGGGTGCTCTGCCTCTGCGCGGGTGCTCTGCCTCTGCGCGGGTGCTCTGCCTCTGCGCGGGTGCTCTGCCTCTGCGCGGGTGCTCTGCCTCTGCGCGGGTGCTCTGCCTCTGCGCGGGTGCTCTGCCTCTGCGCGGGTGCTCTGCCTCTGCGCGGGTGCTCTGCCTCTGCGCGGGTGCTCTGCCTCTGCGCGGGTGCTCTGCCTCTGCGCGGGTGCTCTGCCTCTGCGCGGGTGCTCTGCCTCTGCGCGGGTGCTCTGCCTCTGCGCGGGTGCTCTGCCTCTGCGCGGGTGCTCTGCCTCTGCGCGGGTGCTCTGCCTCTGCGCGGGTGCTCTGCCTCTGCGCGGGTGCTCTGCCTCTGCGCGGGTGCTCTGCCTCTGCGCGGGTGCTCTGCCTCTGCGCGGGTGCTCTGCCTCTGCGCGGGTGCTCGGCCGGGGCTGGATTCAGCATTGCAGCAAGCCACTGGCTTCAGCCGCTTGCAGCGAGGTAGAAGTGATGGGAACAGTGAATCGGGCCCATCATGTCCCTTCAGCCCATAAGGTAAAAGAATTAGTTGGGAGTCTTGGTTGATTTGTTGTTTTTCCTGAAGTTGTGAAGAGCAGAGTAGGTGCAGGTGACGTTTCTGAAGCCTGTGTTCTTTAACTAGGAAAGAGCTGAGCCCGTCTGCTGGGGAGGAAGGGGATCACGCTCATCAAATGGCCTTCCTTAAACTGACTGACATAGTAATATCAGAACAAACAAAAAAACAAGCCTTGTGTTTGACAGAAAGCAGTGCAAGCTAAACATGGGGATCAAATTATATTAGACATGTTTATTTTATGCAAAGGGAGATGAATGCATTGAATATATATTGCTTTTCTGGACTTTTACAGCAATATTGGCCTACTGGATAATCAAATTTGAAAGAAGCTGGGAAAGTTATGATCATGGAAGTAAAAAGGGAAAAGAGCAGACAAACTGAAAGTCCTTTTTGATTTCATATATATACTCTGCCATGTACTCTGATACCATTTTTTAAAAACCAAAGGGCTTTAACATATAGTGCAGATGTCAATGTTAAAACTCATGGACATTTACTAGGTTTATACATGGTATTACAAACACAGGTAGATATGTGAGGTTTTGGGGGGTTTTTAGGCTTTTCCTCCATTTAGCTTGACATATGAGTTTCTAGCATTGAACTGTTAGCAGAGGCCATTTTTCTCTTCTTTGTAGAATGAGTACAGGACTATACAGAATTGTCTGATTAAAACAATTACCACCTCCTCTCCTCAGTGTTTCAACTCATTTATCTCCATTCTCTTTGAAATTTTGCTCTGAGTTTGAATGATATAAAGTCTTAAAGACTGAACTCAAGTTTAATATTTTAGGATCGATATTGAAAAATGAAACCAAAGAGTGTTGTGAAACTGTTGTGCATGCAGACTTAGTAGAGGGTGAAGTGTTACTCATCTGAAGCATTGCAAATGTCCTTTTTTCCTGCAGACTGATGTGGGCTTGGCCGGGAGTTTTAACACTGAATTCTTGGTAGCTGAGTGTGGGGTTTTTTTGCTTTGTTTTATTTTAATAGAACTGGGCTCCAAGCATAAAACAATGCATCCTTTCTTCTTTAGATCTATATTTGGTAACTATTGAGGAAGGTTGCTTTGTGATCTCCATCTGCTATCGACTGATGATGTTACGTATAGGCTTCAAGGTGTGTTTTATTTAAGTGTGTGTCTAAATGTCTAGCCTTCAGAATTCACATTTTATGTTCTCTATTATACATTGTTCTGGTAATAAAAAATTGTGTATATGTCAGAAAAGTTTGATTTCTACCTCAATTCTGATGTAGAGTTTGTTCTTAAGTGACACTGGCAATCTGTCTGCAAATCACTGTTGGTGTTGAAATTCCTAACAGAAGGGGAGGTGCTCAATGTGCTTTTTATGAGCACCTTTGTTCCAGGGAGAAGTATACACCTAATTAAATCTAATGTTGCTTAGAGTATGCTCAGACTCCATCATTGTGTTATCCTCACATGGCCTCAGACACCAGCCCCAGCTTGCTAGGGGTGCCAAAATGATGACAATTCATTCCTTCAGAGGCCTCAGGAAGGTTTGTAAACAGAGCCAGCTAGTATATTCCTGTTTTAGCAGTAGTGAAATTGAAATAACTGATTGTTTGATTTTTACATATCTAATAGTTTACTTGGGTCAGACTTACCTGGCTCCTCGCCCCGTGTCCTATCCTCTTGGGCCATGCTACAGGGATATAATTTTTTAGTATTGAAATTAAGAAATCTTTAAAACCCCCCACCCCCCCCCCCCCCATTCTTTACTGTAATTTAAATGAAGAAAGGCTGATACTCTCATGTTTGCAGCAAACACGAGATAATGAAACAAGCTCCATGGGGTTCTTGAAGATGCTTTTGACTCACATTTTCAAAGTTGAGATCTTATAGCATATTCTTATTAGATACGATGATATAGCTGATGAATTACTTTTAGATCAGAGAAGAATGCTGATAAGTTGGATTTGGTATTGTAGTTGTCGTTGAGGTAGAAAACATTATCTTTACTAAAAAATACATTTTTAAGAGTCTTGCTTGTCTTTGCTTTTGTGAGTGTCACACATGATAAAAATATGTATTCAAACAATCAGGGTAAATGGACTTGTGAATCATCAGACTCCATACTGTCATCTATATAGGGTGAACATCTCTGAAGGGGCCACTGTGCTGTTGTTAAACACCGAAAGCATATAATTGAATTATACAGGCCAAGCTTTTTCTTGTTTTGTTCTTTCCGAACTAGATGTCGATTTAAAGCTGCGCTCTCTCGCTGTCTCTCACACATAGTTGCGGAGGTTTTGCCTGGCTGCAGGAGGACGAACAGCCGGAGAAGGATACGCTGTGCGGTGCAGCTCTCCTCTCGATAGCGCTACCCCCTTGCCTTTAATGTGAAGGGGCAGCTGCCATGAGCTGCTCATTCCAGCACCTTCCCTCTCTTGACAATGGCTGCTGCCAATAATTTCAAAAGATGTTTTCCCCAGATTCCACCCCACTGAGGGTAAAGTCAGGCTGAAACAGGGTCAGAGTATGTACTTGTTTCTCGCGCAGTCTAATTTTCCTCCCATACCTAAGAATAGACTTGCTGAATGCAGAGTACGACACTTCTATTGAACGTTGTTCCTGACTCATCTCTGGGGCAATGTGTTCAAAGTGAAGTGGGCTAATTAAAGTATTGGTCTGTGTGCGTCAAAAACTCTTTGTGGTGTAATCATGGAATGTCATCTGGGATTCTTAAAATAAGAGATGTGGCACTATCTGATAAGTACAGAAGAATGGTTTGTATTTATATGCTTTTAATATGCTGCAGAGACAGGATGAGCTCTGCAGCGGGAAAGTCCTTTACAGCAGAGAGGGTAAGTGTTAGAGATACCTGCAGACCACTCAGCACCTCCTCCCAGGCTGTTATTCAGCTTAACTAGTTTTGCTGAGGAAGGAGTATTACCTGTAGTAATTTTTCTGAAGGAGAGGTTGTTTGTCATGGTTGCCAGAGGTTGTGGAAGTGGCCGGTGTGACAGTCGATGAGAGTTTGGGGAGAACTAGCCTGGCTTGCGGGTGAATTGAACGCCCGGTTGCTAAAAGGGTTCGGTCTGTTACGATTAGTGGTGAGCAAGTCTCCAGGTTTGAAAGGCAGATTTGGGCTCAGAATTTGCAGCCCCTCCCTGCTGCCCTCCTGACTTTAGAGATGTAAGGATTTCTCTCTCTGACAGCTAATTAAACTTAGTTCAATATGTATGTTGTAATCCGTAAAAAAATAATCATCTTCTCTAATGGCTGGAAAGAGCTGTTGCAGTTAAAAAATATTAAATAATTAACCTTTAGTCCTTAGAAATAAGAAGTTTAAAAATTACTTTAGTGCCTCAAATTTCAACAGAGGGCAGTGTGACATTGCTATATGCATCTCTGGAGCATTTTCTGTTGTGATGATTTATGTGAAGACTCTTCCACTCAGTGTCCTCGTTAAGCTTATTATAGGAGTAATAGCATTGCTGAAAGCACAGGGAAGATGTAAAACAGAAGAGATTTTCACAATGGCTAGATGTGATAAAGGCAGGATAAACTGGAGAACGTTTTAAGGTAATGGATGGAGTCAATTACAGCAGCATCCCAGGACCCAGGATAGCAAAAAGGGTTCTGCAGTGAGCCACAGGGAGAGGTTATTGTTATGGATCAGTTCCTAGTCAGGGAATATTTCAGTGAGTTTGTTTGGTGCGCAGACCTCAGCCAGAAGGTTTCAGGCTATAGATTCTAGTTATGTTGAGCTGTTTCTGCTCTCCCATTATCTGGATGCCCCGAATGGCTGTGGTCTCCAGAGCAACAGAGAGCTCTGTCAGGACCAGCTGATTTAAGTGGTCCCCCAAAAGGATGCTGCGTGTCTCCTGTCAGCATCACCTGCTACACAGGTTGCTTCAGACTGTTCTCTTATAGCTCATGTCTCACAGCTCTTAATTACTAATGCCTGGGAAGTAGCGTTTTAGCAACATAGGACCGGAAAGGGGCTTTCTGGGTCATTGAGTTCAGTCTCTTGCTATCACAGAAAACCATATCATATAATCCCCTTCAGAAATTTATCACACTTCATTTTAGAGCAGACATTGCCTTACTCCGGGGGTGACCTAACTCAGAGGGCTCGGAAATACAGAAATCCAACCTACTTTTCCTTTCATCCACTCCAGTTCTCTGCCTGGCTGAGCTCAGGCGAGGAGACCCTACCTCAAAATACCTAACAGAAAGTGTAACTATTTCATCTGTTAAATGAAACAAACCCAAACAATAAGTCTTCCATTGGGATTTTTTGCATAAGAAAAATAATAAGTATTTGTGTACACCCTGTAGGAACGCCATGTTTTGTACTCTGCCTGCTAGCTCTACAGCAGCAGTTAATTAACAAACACAATTCCCAGAGCTGTGTTGACATTAATCATTGTTGCTGGTGCACAAACAAAGATGTTTTGGCATGAAAAGGTGCTTTGGTAGTTGAAGTTCTTGCTGTTGCTAAACAGAACAGCAGCAGTAATTTAAGCTCAGTTTAAAACGTAAGGAAAGAACTGATGCTTATACATGGAAGAGAGCAAAGCATCATGGAGAAATGTACCTGCAAGAAAGGAACAACTGTGAGCATAAAGGTTAAAATATTTGGATGTTACTTTCGTAACAGCAAGTGTTAAATTACTAACAGCAAGTATTAAATTACTAAAAGCAAGGGGCAGTGGTCTGCTAACATGAGACACAAACATGAGGAATTGTTGTGTGGGAGTAGCTGCTCTCCACAGTAAGACCAGCCCTTGAGCCATGGGATCTCCTGGGAACTCGGTGGAAGAGGTGAATCCTCAAGCCACAGTATGAACTTGTGCCCTTTTCTGTCTATTAGCTCTTTCCACTTCAGAAATCTGTTTAATTCAAAAGCTCTTGTATGTTGGAGCTGCAGTGAAGACTTGTTGGCCAGAAGTTGGCTTATTGTAATTTTGTTCTCCATGACCCATGATTTCTGTTTAAATAAAGTTATAGTGTGTATCACTCAATTATAGTGTATCAGCAAAGGAAAAAGGCAGCGCCAAGCAGAAAGAGAAAGAATAAACTGTGGTTTTAATCATTCCTTAAGCTCTCTGTCCTTTGAAACTGAATTGCATGGTATATGTGTGTCCTCATGAACCCCTGGAAAAAAGACAGGAAAGAAGTTGTAACCATTTCAATAGGAACGAGCCTGTAAAGCAGGGCTGGAGCTGAAATCAGGAAGTCAAATGAGAGGGCTGGGAAAATATGTGAATAGGGAAAATGAGGAAAAAATTATTTCAAGAGACTATTTTATGATAGGCAAAATGAAGATGAGAAGTATTTAACTGGCTTTATTGAAAATTAAGCCTATATTTAGCCTACTAAATGGCTTTTAAGGGAAATAAACTATATACAATTTGGATTCAGATTTCTAGCATTGAAGTTCTTTGCATGGTGGAATGATGTATGTGGTTACATTAGTTCCAGTCACAAATGGCCTTCTCCCTGGCAGCTGGTCTGTATACTTATTATGACTATTCCAGAAATCACAGTAATTATAGATGTGGATGCACATGCATTTCCCCCTCTGGAATTACGAAGCAGCTATGCACTGCTGTAAGAGCGTATCTTCAGAATTGCCTCTGATGTTATTTGGTTGAGTAATTCTTGCACTGCTTGCTATGGCATAGGAGAGCAAAGCTTTTACAGACCTTGTTTTGTCATCCTGCAGCATACTGGATGAGCTCCCACTCTTGAGAGAGAGGGTTTTTCTGCAGATTGCTGATTTCAAGTTGTTCTAATCATATTTACAAGAAGGTAACCTGAGACAGCATCGTTGCTCATGTTTCCATCCTTCTGGAAGGATCTCCAGCTTCTGACTGTTGCTGAAAATCTGTGCTTTTTAATCTCTAGCAAGGAAAGAGAGGACTGCAGCAGGCGGGGGTATTCATGTGTTAGACTTCTCTGCCATTTCTCAACGTGGCTGCAAAACGGCGAAGCTTATCCAACATGCCTGAACTGCATTTGTAGATATTTTGCCTGCTTTACGGATGCACTCTGAAAAAGCAAGTTGTGTTTTACTCTGCCTGCCGAGTGTGCGGAGAGCTCGGGAGAGGGCAGTGCGGCTCCAGGGTTCAGGGGCTGCTCGGTGGTGGTGGAAAGCCTGTGTCTCTTTTCCTCCATCTATCAGCAAACGCATGACAATGTCAAACTGTAGCATTCCATAAATGTGAACAAAATACAGTTTAACAATCTGATTTCACCCCATCTCCAAACTCCTTGCAGACATTCTTTCTTGACAAAATGCCTGTTGAATCAAAATTCACTTTGCAGTTTGATTTAACAACATGTTTGTTTGTTTTTTTCCCTCCACTTGAGGGGCAGGAGCCTCCACCCCAGAAGCAGCTTTCTAAATAGTTGTGTTGAATGACAGATTAATTGTTTCATGGTATTGTACTATGCTGTGATACTGCGATGTATTGTATACTTGATGCCCAGCACTGCTATTACAGTTTTATATCTTAGGTATATGCAGTCCCTATGCTTTATGCGGTAGCTAACGGTATGAACAAAGCACCTTCTGAAGGTTTTATAAAAGCAGTGTCTACTTGCATATTGAGCAGGAGGAGGACAAGCTATTATTAAATGATTGTAGTGAAGAAGAACCTTTCTTTCCAGCCTTAGGCTAATATTAAGTATTCTCAAGGTCAATTGTAAGAGAATATAGAGAAAGACAAGAAGCATAGGTGCTGTCAGTTGTATTTTCTGTTTTCATTTAACTGTAGCCTTAAAATCAGAATTATTTATAGCCGTGATGTATCTCTCTGTGACCCTGGTTCCTCTAGTTGAGGAGTTCCTGTTTGTGCTCAAAAAGAAGCTGCAAGTTCTTTGAGTCACTCTCTTTTGTGCATATCGGGCAATAGGAAATGCCTGGAGTTTTTTTGGCTTCCAATTCTAATTACAGTTTTTCTGCTTCATATGTATTTGATCTTCTCAATACCTGGAGAGTCCTATATACTGAAACTGCTCAAATATGACTGCTTTTGGAGTATCTATCATGCATGATTTGCATGGACATACACTTAAAAATATCTGAATTGATGTTCTAAGGAAAAATCTAGGTACAAACATACGGAATTTGAACACTAAAGGCAGATTCACACTTCTGACTTGCTTGTGTTGAAGACAGGAATAGCTGAGATAGGGCGTTCCCTCGGCTGGGCGAGATGCTGATGTTCTTTAGGTCTGACTCTGCACACAGTGGAGGTGCCATCTGCCTGAAAGTGATGCCGTGAGCTTTAGCACATGGTATCATGGCACATGTGGCGGTCAGAAAATAAAGCTTATCTTTGAATTTGTTTTAAATTATTTAGTTCAACATCACTGGCATCAGAATAACTTTTAAATGTTTTAATGTTAAATATTGCTTTTGTGTGTATGAACTTGCTGCTGGTGGATGGTCATAGAAAAGAAACATGAAATGCTGGAAAATTCCAATGAGTCATTTTAAAAGTAAAGAGCCTATTTTGAATGTATTTCAGTATACATACTTACTGGCTTTAAACAAGGGGTTATTCAACCACCATCCTATTCATCATTCACAACAGCATCATTTCTAACCTTTTGGGTATCCTTCAGCAAGTCACTTAACCTTCTTCTGCCTCAGTTTCCCATTTGTGAAATGCATGGAGATAGTAATTCTTTCTACTTCACATAAGTTACAGGACACAAAATGCAGCACTTAAGCATAAATGCCAGCCCTGCTGAAGTCAAGGCAAAATAATCTGTATGATTTTATACTAACTTGCTAATGTATTTAATTAAATAGTTGCATGTATGTTAGCTAAACATGGTTGGATGTATGTTAGTCTTATGAGTGGCTGCAGAAATGGAGTTGCATGTGCATACACATAAGGTGTTTTGGAGGTTTTATGGCAGCTGGCTCTGAGTAGGCATTGCTAGGTATTATCTTTTTAAACAAACAGAGGAGTTTGCTAATGCGTAGATTACAAGTGTCTATGTAACTATATCAGTTCAGTAGATCGGTTTGTGAGAAAAGTTGTATAGGAAACCCAGCCTGTGAAAAGTGGCTCCTATGTGCCCGGCTCTGCAACCTGAGAATTAACTTTGGGGTGTCTGAAAGGTTTCAAACCTTTCAATGAATGAGGGTGAATTTCAATCAAATCTGAGTCAAATTAAGCATAACCTTCTTTTGAGCTTCCTTGGGTAATTCAATTTTCTTTTTGTTTGATTTTTTTGCTACTTTAGATCTTAAGGGTTTCACTGTCATTTTTGGATAGAAAATTAGGTCCAACCAGCTACCTGACTATGTGCTTATCATTTTTGTGACAAGCAGTTTCTGGAAGTTGAAGGTACATCCGCTCTTTGTGTTTATCCCTGTTTGACAGAGTGCTTTGGGATATGCTAAACTGGAGGTACATACTGAAGCTGCATCCATTTTGAAGCTAAGCATGTGCTTGGATGCTTTCTTGAAAATAAATGGATTTTAGCAAAGTAGCAAACACATACTTAATTGGGACTTAGTAATTAACTTCCTCTTTATTTGCGTAAAAGACATTATCAAATGTATCATCTTGATGCATTTTCCTGTCTCGGTCTTGTAACTCAACATTCACTTCTAAAAAGATGATGCTTTGTTGCAAGCGCTTTTCCCTGCTTTCTGTTTTACAGAGCTCCATTCCTCCTCGCATTTCCATGCCAAATAGCTCAGTGAGAACCAATCAGGGAATGTGACAAATGTTGAGAACGTTTCTATCTTCCTTCGCTGCCAGTGGAGCACTCATTCTGTTTTCAGGATGTCAAATGATGTGTGCAGGCAATAAGCTTGCCTCACTAGCACTCAGTAGGGGGAGAGAAAAAACTAACAGTGCCTCTTCTCTGTCTTTATAGGTGAAGCAAACGAGTATATGCCTCAAATGCTGTTTTCCAAAGTTCATTAGAATTATCTAAAAAAATAATTTCATATTTACAAGCTTTCTTCCCTCATTTCAGAGCCTAATTTTAAAATATTGTATATTCTTATGTAATCAATGATTAGATGGTTATCAGCTGTATACTAATCATAATCCTCTCATTTTAAGGCAAGTTAATGTAAGAAGGCTGGTAGTGCGGCAGTATTAGGAAATTAATACTATCATGAAGCGTATTATTTGCTATTCCAGGCTTGATTTCACAACTCATTGTTTATGTAGGTTCAGCTATACTGCGTTCCCTTGGGCCATTCAGGTTTTATGCTGGTGCAAGTGAGAGCAGAAGCCAGTCCTCTTATATGTATATTCTCAGCATACATCTCCACTTTTTAAAGCATCTGTTTATGTATTTTTCTGTGCTATTCCTTCCCACCCCCCTTGGTAGGGGCTGTCTTTTCCAACGGAAGTTCAGTGTTGAAAGTCAAGGCCAGATGTTGCACTTCACCCCTAGTGCAACTCATATCAAGGGTGTGCAGCCCCCCCAAAATACAAATGTCTTGATTATCGTGGGTTGGGCACTGTGTTCATATCAATGCACGTGCTTGCAGTTCTGTCCATAGTGAACACAAGCGTACTGAGGAAAGCCCTTGCTATGCTGCAGTGGTCCTGCAGGCTTTGTTTTGTCTTCAGGTTTCATCAAGAGTATGGTACCTGTGCATACGCTTTGTTTGAAATTCTGTAATTAAATTGCAATCAGGAATTTGTGCTGATTATTCACCATAAAGCTGTATTTTAATAAATTCATACGCAAGTGTTGTAGGTGGAAAAAGTAGTGAATGCTAGCATGGGACCTGTAACAATGTGTGCAAATGTCCAAAATAGAACTTTTGAACTCAAGTAGAAGCTTAGTATGGGATGGCTGTAAATTCTGATAATGCCTGAATTAAACATGAGGCACGTCCCAAATCCTCCAGTTAACAGGGAGACAGAAACCAGAACCACCGATTAGGAGGCACGAGCTGGGCTCCTGTATATAGACTAGCCAGAGAGCACTGAGGCCTTGGGGCTCTGGAAAGCAGAGCTGGTTCCCAAAGTAAGAAGTGGCCTCAGAAAGAAGAGGGACTAGAAAGGAGAAGGTGGTGATCCTGGCTGGAGGAAAGATTCTGGAAACATCCTGGAGATTGGAGATGAGTTGGGGGACAAACGGTGGGGGATGCCTAGGGACCTTGGCCAGGAAGTCCCAGGAGGGATAACTGTGTGCAGCTGCACAGCCAGAGCAAGACAAGTTTCTGCCCGACCTCTCTGCTGGATGGTGGAGTTGAGACCTGATGATCAAAAATAGCATTGAGTGGGATGAGGGTAAAAGCTCTAATCACCTTGTTTGGTTGAGGGTTTTTTGTGTGTGTGTTGGTTTTTTTTTTTTTTTTTTTTTTTTAAATAAGCCCCAATATGCAGATCTACTACAAGTTGCTGCTTACTCTGTCTTATCCATGATGCTAAGTGGAAAAAACCCCTTTGTGCAGCTTCAGGACCATCCTTTACTGTATCTGTTTGACTTTGTGGACCTTTTTAGCATTGCCCATTGTATGTCCGTTGTATTGTCCATTACAACATACACAGAAGAAGCTTATTGTGGTAACTCTCATAAGGGCAAAATTCTCTCTTGGGAACTTCTGGGAAATACTCAGCTATGTTGCATTGCTCTCCTGTTTGGAAATATCACCGGTGTCAGTAGGAGAATCACATCATTTTACACTGTAGGTGTGAAGGACACGATACATTCTTGCAAGGTATTTTCCATAAGCCAGGTCTCAAAAAGAGATCTGAGCAATCGTTATGATGAGGAACAGAGAGGATATCAGTCAAAAATATTGGTTTTGAAGGTGCACAACTTTGAAGGAGCTACCAAAAGCAAATGTCAGTTATTTGGCTGAAGACAGAAGTCTGCACCATATTTCTTTTGCTTGACAATAGAGAGTTGGGAGAGATGAAATCAACATTCATAAGGGAGCTGGGAAATGCATGTTTTCTCTCTCAGCAGCATGAGTGATGTTCAGGTCTTCCTCATGCTAGTGCAAGTCATTTTACAGAGCAAAACCTCACTCTTCTGCTTTATTATCAGTGTTCTTCCAAGAAACAATTCTGTCTGTGTTATTATATTAATATATTATTTTCCTGTTTCTTTTTCCCAGTAGACAGAACTATACAGGGAACATTCCTATATATTATAAGGTTCCCTTCTGCTTTATTACATTTTTTTTAAGGATAACATTTCTGTTCTATAATTTTAGTTTAACATCATTTTATGTGAAGGGTAGAAGGATAGCGAGGAGGAGCAAGGTATAACATTAGTTCTTCTCATTTCTGGCTTGGATTATGGACCCAAAGGAAAGAAAAGAGATCCTGACTCTGTCCCTGCATAATGGGATGGCAAAGGAAGTGGGTTTGGAGGGACGATCAAGTCTGTCCATCCTGCTTGGCAGCTGCTGTGGTTTCTCCTGAGAAGTGCAGCAAAATAAATTTCATCTCCTCTACAAGGTGATGCAACTGTATTTCTCACTTGATTTGGAAAAAATGCCCCTCTGAACCACCCTTCTTGGGATAGTGTACTTACATGTTGCCCATGTAACTAGATTGAGTCAAACACTTCTGTCTCATAAAATTAATGTAGTTGCTATAAGACCACCTACATTATAAAATGATCTAAAAATGCTTATGAACAAAGAGTTCATTCATATTCTCTCTCTCATCCAGTAATTTATCCTGGGTAACTTTCCATCTAGGTTTTTTTTTTATCAGCTATCTGGAAGAAGCCTGTGTGTAGTATTGATGTAGAATTGATATAGTAAGTTGCATAAAGTTTCCCTATTGCATCTTAGGAAGAAAATAAATATTCGAAAGAGTAGAGGTTATGAGTCCCAGTGAAAAACAACACTTTAGCCTAACTGCACATACAGGCTGGTAAATATACTGCCTTCTGTCAAGGAAGGAGAACTATAAATGCATATTAGCTGAATCTCTGCCAAACAGTATGACTGCAGTTGGATCATCTCAGTGATAGAGAAAGTACTACTTCATGTCAACATAAATTTTTAGATTATTTTCATGGTGGGGAAAAAAAGAACTTGTTTTAGACCTACTGTTACATTATATATTGGAAATACAAAATGCTGATTGTATAAATTTCAAACCCAGGACAATTTAGAAAGATGAAATGTTCTAGATATCTTGCAATATCTGTGGCAATTATGTGCATCTTGTTTCTCAGAGAGGTTTGTTTATGTTTAGTTCTAGAAATAAGAAAAGGAAAGGTATTGTGCAGAAATTCAACCTGCCAGAGGGATACTAAAAGTACTGTAAGGGCAACTCAACTTCATTATTTTTTACTGAGACAAGTACAGAAAAGAGAATTTAGAAAGCTGGTTTATTGTTTCATTTACGCAGAGGACGAGCGATTGTGAACGTACCTCTGTGAGGCTTGCCTGTCTGACAAACAAATACCTTCCAAAACTGGCCGAGTTTTAGGTAAGAGTAGCCTTGTGTCCTTTATGCCCAGCCTTCAGCAGCAAGCCCTGAAGATAATCTCAGAGCTGTCCTTAATTTAATTTGGGGCAAAATACTGGGGAAGGGCTTAAGCAAGGGTTGTAATTGCTCAAACCATTAAGGTTGAAAATAGCTGCTGACGGGAGTTATTCTCCTGTATGACAGTATCTAGGAATTACAGTCTAGGGTGCGATAGCCTTTCATTAACATCAGCACCCAGGATAATGATACAAGTAAAACTGTTGTACTTTATTACATTCTTGCTGTCATTTAATTGCTTGATAATAGGTTTTCATAACAATAGAAGCCCATGGAAAGTTGGCTGGAGTAATCCCAACTGGTATATTAACTGTAGCAAAGTTGCCATTAACAAAGCGAGTTGTTTGGGGAGGTCATTCAGAACAGATGGCTATTATTTAGGGAAAATAGCTGTAGAACTGTGTCTCGTGAGAGAAGCTAAAGTTCCTGTATTTAATATGAACTATACGAAAATGTGCAAAAGGGTTCCCAGGACCGGGTAGACAAAAGAAGCGCTACACTGTAAAGCTTCACAGCAGAGCTGTTGTGAACAGTAAGTGCTGAGAGGTAGAACGCATTTTTTTTGCTTTGCTTTTAATACGGTCATATATTCTCTTTTCTTAATGAACTTACCCATAAGCAATCTATTGTTTCATTTCATGAACTGCTTTTGCATGCATATATACAAACCTCACACAGAGCGTAGGCAGACTACTACCTTTGAATAATAATATTAATCAATATTAATAATACATAATGCTTACATACAAATGTGTGCTTACATATGCAAACATGGGGGTTCAAACACGGTGATGCAAATGTTGAAACACTCGTGTTTGTTACATTTGATGTTAAGGAACTCTAGTGGGATTTTCTTCTTATGAAAGAGCTCGTGTCTCATTTGATCACTCTGCAATGCAGTTTTAAGAAAATTAATTAGTGGTAGTGGAGTGGACTATGAATTTTATTTTCATGAGTATTGGACAAGCTGTTTTGTAATTTAGTTGTAATTTCCAGTGTGAGGATGGGTACACAAGAGGACAGCAAGTGTAACCATCATGGTGTTGTTACTGGGAGGTGAGACTGAGAAAAAATAAGGATGTTTTCCAGAGAGATTTCTCATACAAATTGAAGTTGTAGCTGCCAGTCAAACCTCTTTTCCATTTGTGACTCCCAGCTTTCACGTTTAAATTTCAATGAATAACAAAAGCAAGTTTAAAGTCCTGCAAAAGACCATATTGAGCAACAAACTATTTTTTGAATACCCCTTTTCCTCACGTAGATGGGAAATAAATACAACTCTAGCTTCCTAAATTATTCTGAAATTGCCAGATACCAAATTTTCTTCCCGTCAGAGGCATGTTAACCTCCCAGAGAAGGGATATATTACTTTTTTGGGATTCTCTTACTTCTTTCACATCAATATTAGGAGCTATTGTGGAAAGCACGTGTGACAGCGCAGTTACGTTTGTTACATTGCAGAGTGGGCTTCCACAGCAAACTGGGATATAGGGAGGGTGTCCAGCAGTGTAACTGGCCTGTCTGTACTGTAGGGGCTGTATTTCAAAAGATTGAGTGTAGTGTTGAAATGATACATGTTTTTTCCATTAAACATAAAGCAAATACTGGAAATTGCATAGTCAAACTATGCACACCTCGGGTCTTGGCTCTCTCGCAGGTCTGGAAAGGCCAAAGCTTGTCTGGTCCCGATCTGATGGAGGGGTCATTTTGCTAATTGAGGGGGTGGAGCTGCAGCCCCTGACTTGCTGCTGGCCACTGCACAGCCCTTCCTTCTGGGCTGCGGGGTCAGGGCTCTCCAAGCAGCTTTTCCGTGCTGGTGCCAGAGCGGTGGAAGGCAGGCAGAGAGCTGAGAATGATGGCCACTGACTTTCTGAATAAGATGCAAGATGCACTGTTCATTTCTGAAACTTACAGGTCTGCAGGCATCATGACGGATGGTCATTACACAGGGAGACAAGTCATTAAGGGGAAGTTGTGCCGGGATTTCTAGATGACTGCCTCTCGGACACATTCCTCTGCTCCCATTTCCACCCTAGTAAAAATGGTGGTTTTGATACTACTGAGAACTTTGCTGTGGGATGCTTACTATTTTATGTGTAGCTTAACAATGCAGATTCCGTACCTAATTATAAATATCTGGGTAGTTCCAGCTGAAATAGTTGGCTGACGTGATTATGTTCCTCCTTGGGAGGAAACTGTACACAACCACTCTGAGAGCTTCCTCTGATCTGCTGATAAGGGAGTAAGGATGTTACTCTGCAGACAAGACGCACTGTGCCAGCCCTTTCAGCTACAGGACAAGGCAACTTGGAAAAGAGAAGTGTAATCCCCACGTTAAATATGATGAAAGTCTGTAACTTGCTTGTATCTGCTCTGGAACAAATGGCGATTGTAACATCGGTGAGCTGTTGTGTTCTTTGCTTTGGGGATTATGAAATGCCTGCAGTTTGTTCCTCTCTTGGAAAAACATCTAAATCAGTCACGTGGAAAACAAATTGACTTTTTGTCCAATTTTTTTTTTAGTCCAACCATAAAGATTTATCTACTGTAAATTATTATTTTTAAATTTTTTTTAGTCTTGTACTACAGAATTCCTTTATTAAATGCAATCAAAATAATGCAAAATATGTTTCAGTAGAGAGCTAATAATCTGCAGAAATGGCTGGTGAATGTTAAGGCTGGACCAAAGCTATCAAATGTAAGCCATGGAAGATAGGGATGCAAAAACCTATTAGACCACTTAATCCTTCAAACCTCCAAATGCAAGACAGTTTCTGGGAGAGAAGGTCATGTCAAACTGAGAAGAATTATTGCAGCAATGACTACTCTTTTGTGTTTTATTCTGTTTTACTTGTATGCTAACAATATTGGGGGAGTGTAACAGCAGGGTGTCACTTGCTTTTATACAGCCAGGGTTGTATAAACCCCTAATAATCAGTGTTTTCTATTAATACGATGTCTTTCTTCTGGGTGACCAGTGTAATGTGTGATGGGAAAACTAGCCATTGGCTGTCTGGAGGGTGCCAACCATCAGCTGTGGCTAAAGCAGCTGTATGTATGGACTCCTCCAGAAATTAATGGAGAGAGGCTCGGTGGGCTCTGGATCAGACTTAGGATCCTGGAGTTTCTTCTATGAGAAGGAAGATCTCTTCTCAGAAGAGAAGTTTGGTGAGCGTAAGACTTGTCTCTTCATTCACACAGCACATCCTTTCAAACCAAATTCATGGCAACTGCTTCTTGGGGATGTAAACCTCTCAAAGAGGGAGCTGAGTCTTGCTTCAAGCTGCCTGGGCTTGGCTGGATTTGGAGCACATTCTCTTAGTTTTGTTGCCTGTTTTGCAATCCAAAAATTTAACTCATTCTTGTGTTATACAAACCTCTTCTGTGTTTGTGCAGAAAACGATGCCTTTAATCAAGTTTTACTCTAATAGTGGGAACGTTGTTAATAATATATGAAAGCTATTTCATGTAATTAAAAGTCAGGAAGAAAGTATTATTTTACAATTATGCTGACAGTCTGTCTTTGATCTTGGAACCTTTGTCAAGGTATGTTAGTAATAAAAATGAACGCCCTCTCTTTTAACCTCAGAGTAAAGCTATCATTTTGTTTACTAAGCCAGAACTGCCCTGCGAACGTAAAGTACTGTGTTAATTGTACTCCACAACGGGATTGGATGGCTCTTTTAACCTTTCTTCCCATGTCTTGTCACTTCGACATTACAAAGCTCAAGTGAATTACCTTAAAAAGGAAGTAAGTGGTAAGACGACAATAATTTTTGCAAACATTTAAATAATTTAAAAGGTTAATAAAATACCAGTGCACAGGGAGCT
The DNA here is from genome assembly GCA_013400195.1 of Aramus guarauna. NCBI lineage: Eukaryota > Metazoa > Chordata > Aves > Gruiformes > Aramidae > Aramus > Aramus guarauna. Next base: position 3,578,126 of record VXBL01010520.1, on the reverse strand, counting down.
GGATATGTCAGTTTAGAGTGGTGGTGCATGAATGGTATGTTTGTAGGTGATGTGGAGAGCAAAGCACTCTTTCTGGCTTCCTCGCATACCAACTTTGTTTCAGAGCAATACAGTCACTGTTTTTGATAACAGGATTTGGCCCTTGTGTACAGGTGCTCTATATTCAGCTGTAGCTTGATGTACTCCGAAATTGAAACTTCTGTTATTTTGCTTTATTAAAAGTCAGTGATTTCAGACTTGGACATCAAACAAAGGGTTGTATATACATTCCTGTAACTTCTGTTTTCCATCTCTGCTTCTTGCTCCTGAGCTAGCTCCAGCTTACTAATAGTGCAGGTGTTGGTAGCACAGGACCTTTAGGAACTTGGAGAGAGCTGCAAAAGCTACTTAAGAAGCTGGATAGAGATACTAGCAGGCAAGTCATGCTAGCAGCTACAGCTATTACACTAGCAGCACCTGAGCTATGTGACTTAAAACTAGCTGACATATTCAGCCTTGGCTGTAAGCTGAATTAATCAATCCTACGTGGCCCAGTGCTGAGAAGATGAAGCTTTTTTTTTTCAGGAATGGATGCAGGTTTGTGAAAGTTACTCTGCTTGTTTAGGGCTTGCATGAACATTTTACCCAGGTCTGTATGTGTTAACTCCAAATATTTAGTTGTGATGCAAGGCTCTTTTTATATCCTCCTTTAAAAAAAAAAAAAAAAAGTAAATTTCTGACTAAATAGTTGACAGGAAAGCATATGATGCCCTGCTTGTTTTCTTTTTCCTCCTCTCAATTTCTTATATTTAGTGTAAAGACTAGAAGGCAGCTTTAGTGTGTGTTTTAAGAGCTATCATTCACGTCACGTCAAGGTTTCCAGAATGTTTTAAAATCTAAATTAAGCATGATGGCAACACTGCCTGGAAATGATTTTGCTTACAAATGAAAAGAAACAAGGACTGTACCGTATGTGTTGTACTCAAGAGGGGAATTACCATGTTGGGTGGATTTGAGATCACTGAAAGCATTCACTCACCTCTTGTGTGTGTTTGTGAGTGACTAGATGTGTGCAAGTGGGAGTCGCAGCTCTCTGCTCCTGCTGTACAATGTCGCTTGTACAAAATCCCCTAAAATGGGTCACAGAGTTTCTGGTGTGTAGCTGGTTGCGAAGACTTTGCACGGCCACACATATTCTACTGCTTCTACCCTCCGTGTTTACTGTCTTGCTTGCATGAATCTTGCATGCGTGCGCTGCTCCCTACTGAGAGTTCACAAGAAACATTCTTTCTTCCTTCATTAGCCTCCAGATAGCAGCAGAATACCTGCTGTCGATAGGTTATTACTTGATTTCCACCTCCCGTATTTATCATGTTATTAATTCCCCTTCATAATATTAAAAATGTTAATTCAGTGTTTGCTAAGTCTCCTGTTTCCCAGTGAGAATAAGACCAAGCTGTTTAATCTTTCCACACAACCCACTGCAATTTTTGAGAATTGTTATCATTTTGATTACTCTGTAATGCACCTCCCAGAACAATTATAAACTCTGTAAACTGAAGCTGTGGCAAGCTGTTTGTCACAGATTTGGGCCCTGGTGAGGAAGCCTTTGTAAACTGGCCTTAAAATCTATGCTTCCTAGCCAGCCTGTGTATTGAGTGTGCGTTTGTTTTGTGAGACATTGACACACGCGTCCTTAGATGAGGATCTTGCGGGACAAAGCAGGTTGGGCAGGCTCAGGGCAGGCAGCGAGGTACTGTAAGGAGGGTAGCTCTGATCGTGTAAAGCCCAGGAAAGGGCCCTGGGCAAAACTTTTGAAAATTAGTTATACATGAAAGGGGGAAAGTGAAAAAAGTGAGCAAGGACAAGAAGGGGTGTTTCTGTGTGGGATACAGCCATTCAGATGGCAGGTTCTGTGGAGGGGCTCAGAAGGTCACGTAGACATGCACACGGGACCTAACTGTGCTCTTGTTCCGTAGAGACTGGTCTGTTCACAAAACATCTGCGTTGGTTTAGCAGGAATATTATTTTGCTTTGCTTATAGCCACTTCATACACAGTCAAATGGAAATTCTGAGGAAATATCTGTCTTCCGAGTGGAGTTGGGGACTTTGTTCTTTAACTTTGGATCTTGCAATATCTGGAAGAATTGCCTGAATCTCTCCCATGTTCCTGTATGCTGCCTAAGGTTTTCCCCACTCTTAAATATTGTATCTCTTCAATTCTTTGCCTATTTGAAGTAAAATCTGCACATTGTTATGCCCCAAATCAGGATATTTTATTTGTTGTTGCTAAAAGGGTTGCTTGTTTTCCTGTATAGACCTTGGTGAGAGCATAATGGCAGATGACCCTCTTTCTGCGAGGAGGAAGCTGCTGGGTGAAGAATCTAATTCTTTCACGCGCCCTGGCACTGCCATCCTTTGCTTTCACGGGTCTGGCGAGCCAGGTCTCAGGGACGTGGTGGCATACAGGAGTTCTTTCATTTGGGTTCCAGGTGTGAATTGCTCCAGTAAAACCAAAATGTAGGAAAAGTAAGTTATAACTACTTAACAAAGGAAAAACAACAGGATAAAAATAGAAGAATGTTTCTGCCGTAGAAGTAGCATTACAATTGTGTCTGGCTATGGGGTAGGCTTTGAGATGAATAGGTATGTGGGTGACTTGAAAAACGACATCAGATACTTTGTGCGCCATGAGTTAAAGCATATACGTTGCTACCCACAGTGACTTATTTCAAGTGGCTTATATTTGGCACAGTATGTCTTTAGATTACAGAAGGAACTGCTAAGCATGGAGCTCTTATTGCTCCGCTCAGGCTTAGCAATTATGAAGAATAAAAAATTTACCAGAGCCTAAGCTCTTAGATAGTTATAAACATGGGGAGAATTAAGGGACAGGAAAATTATAGCAACCCAGCTAAACCACTATAATTAAGGCTGAATTGCTTCTTATATTATAGCATTCATGAAGTAGAATGTTGAAATAAGTGAAAAGTAAAAGCTCAAATACTGTTTCAGACTTAAATTTTGGTAGGACAAATCCATTTTATCTAACGATGTGTGTGTAACTTTCAGTTTCTGTCGTCCTCCTCCTATTCTTACCAATGATGCCCTGCCCTCCAGATTCAAATGCTCCTGAGCTTCCTCAGTGGGGAAGACTGGGCTTGCTCTGGCGCAGGTACAGCCCTCTGCATGCTCAATGCCATTTACAAAAGGCTCCTCTTAATCTCTTGTGAGGGTTTAAAATCCCATGTGTTATGGAATTGGAGACACCCTAACATCCTTCACATTAAGAGCCAAAAGATTGTAGGGTTTTGGTTGGTTGGTTTTAATTTTAACTAATTTGTTTCATACTTTTAGTACTGACATGCTTTTATACAGTAGACCTGTCTGACTGCTTGTGCATCTTCATCAGTCCCCTGCTAATAGCTTTTGAATCCAGTGGCTGGTTTCCACTGAAGATGACACTAATGTAGAGGCTTCAGAGATATTAAGTTCCCCCAAGTTTGGTGAAAAACCTCAGCTAGAGGCAAAAGACCTATGTTAAAGCTCCTTCAGGGGGAAAGCCAGGCAGAACTCAATCCACGTTCGCTTTGAGAGGCAGCAGCCAGGCCAAACCAGATAGCACGTGTTATCAACTGGGCAAATGGAGGATGTGGGAAGAAGCTGAAAGTACATAGAGAGGAGGTTAACAAACACAGGACACGGGTCTCGCTGTTTGTAAGCTTGTTTGGATGAGCAGGTTTGTAATAGGAATAAATTCCCATGTGTGAGTTTCAAAGGCACCCCTACAGCTTAGGGAGAGATGTTTCCTTACTGATGGGGAAAAGCACCGCATAGAAGTAGTCTGAAGTCTTCAAAAGTGATAAAATATACAAGAAAACAAAATGGTATTTGTGGAGAGAATTCTCAGGCTGACGGTGATATTATGCACATGTAGACTGCAGTAATTTAATTACAGCTATATTCTGTATTATTCTGACAGAATGAGCTAGATTAATGGCACTGCTTACCCCCTACATTTCATAAACCATAAGGCAGTTCTCCGGAAACCATAAGACTGACTTAAAGATCTTGCTTACATTTATTTTGGACTCCCTTTAAATTGTATCTTGAATTATGAAACGACAAAACTTGGAAACAGCTCTGAAAGCTATTTGCATTCATGGTAAATTGGTTTCACAAAGGAGGAAGCGAGGCCACCTTTGAGCGCTTCTGTAAGTCCCAACCAAACTGAACATTGATCTCAGCACGTTTAAGAGAAGGGGGGGAAACCGTGATTTCGCCCTGAATGGGAGCAGCAGTGAACCTTTTTCCTCTATTTCTAAATTCCTTTTCATGTAAGCTTTACTGTCTCTTTGTAACCATCTGCTGCAGTGCTGTGTACTCTGAGCTTGTGTAACATTTAAGATTTTTTGGGGTTTGTTTGTGGCTGTGGAAAAGAGATGGAGGATGTGAGATCTGAAAGTTTAGAAGCAAAAAAGCAAATGAGGCAAAGGGCATCCCAATTTAAGGAATTCAGAATTTGTTGTTACAAACGTAGCTGGTTAAAATTCCTGAGAACTTAAAATACAGTTATCAGGCTGTTGTCTCCACCATCTTCTAAGATCTTCATTTAATCCTAAATATACCTTTATGATGTCCTTGGCCGGTTGGCTGCTGGAAGGTGGATGTGTGACTCTAAGCTCTCTGTATTTTTAAGATGATGAGCTATTCTGGATTATGAAAAGTGATTGTGCAATGAAGTAAGTTTTAGTAATACTGACAAGATTTTCCCACAGATGAATGATGTATAACAGGAAGGTAGGCTTTAACTCAAAGCTTGTTAAATGGAAGATATATATTTTCAAGGGACAAGAACACGTTAAACCTAACTTCTCTGTAATGTACGGGCCAATGCTGCCTAACTTAAGTCAGGTTGCAGGCCATCTTTCCATTGGCTTTAGTGACAGCAGGAATAGGCCCAAACAGATTTTAATTTATAGGAGTAATAATCTTTTGTGTATTCTAGAACTCTGAACAGGATATTTTAATTCCCTTTTTATACATGGTAACTTTTTTGCTTCAAATGTGCCAGCTTGTTTTTATAATTTTTATTTTAAGCAGTAAATAGGTGACATTTCTTTGTCTCTTTTTTTTTTTTTTTTTTTTTTTTTTTTTTTTTTTTTTTTTTTCCTCCAGATGGTCAGTCTATTCCAGAGGTCCACAGTTCGAGTCATTGGGCTTTTACCCAGCAGGGTTTTTTGACTTGTTCAGTGCACACTGGAATGTGATGGGGTAAAGACAAAGAGCCATTTTTAGGTGTCCTTTGAACTGTTAAAATGTTTACTAATTCTACCTTTGTGTAATGATACATCTGCCAGAGTCTGGAGATTCCTACACTTAAAAACTTATGTTTGAAAAGCAGAATGACCATTTGGAAGCCCTCAGCTGGTGCCAGACTTAGGGCTAACGCTGACCACCAACTGCTGATATGGAGTTCACGAGTGTGGGGTGGGTCTGCTGAAGCAGCTTTGATACAATAGTCACAAAGTTTTGCGTGTTTTTTTGGTAGAGCTGTAATAGGAGCTGTTACTGCTGAGTGGAAAGCATCTCCAAGGTTATGCTGCTGTAGTGCATTGGACTGAAGACAGCTTGAGTTGAATCTAGTTGAGTGGCTTTGTTTATTTTGTCAAGAAAAATAACTATAATGGTTGCCAAATGACCAAACAGAAATGAGGAACAAATGTTTCCAGGACTCTTAAGTGGGGACTGGAAGCTATAGCAGATTTAAAACAAAACCACAAGCTATAGATTGTAGAAGGTTCTACAAATACGATCTCTCTGCAAAGAAATATCAGAATTTTGGAATGTTGTTCAACTTATGTGATTTTTCGCTTCAAGAAAAACAAATGCGTGACATATGTTAGGTGTGCAAATTTTAAAATGTGTATGCACGTCCCATATTCTTTGCTACTTTGTGTTTAGGTCCTACATTTGAAACCTCCCAGATAATGAAAAGTTACTTTGCATGAATTTATTCGTGATCTTGAGAATTTGGCCCAAATTTCTTGAGCAGTAGGAGGGTAGACACTTTATGAATTTCCAAAGCAAATGTATTTGGGTTCTTGTTTAATTATTGTTTAAATTGTAGGGATTTTTTTTAATAAATCTGTTTGTTCCATAGCTGGAAGTCATCTTGTAGGGTGTGTTTCTAAGAACAACAAACAAAGGCTTGGCTTGGAAAGATGTCTGCAGTGCACCGTTCTGGACTACAGACCAATGTAATCACTTGATAATCAGCATTAATGGGCATAATTCTGTAGAAACCCCTCATTTTCCATGTGATTGAAGTGACCTGCCGTATTAGGGAGGATTCCCAAGGACTGCTCTCAAAGAGCAGTAACTGCTGAACCCTGAATTATCCTGGGGTTTGCATTTTGGTGGTCTTGAGTTCCAACCTCTCTAAGACAGAGGCATGAGAATTGTAGTGGTTAGAGAGCTTACAGACACTTAGGAAGGTGTAGACATAATGTATGGCTCCAACAAGGCTGGTGCTGTCAGCTTGGTTGTGAGATCAGTTTGAGCTATCTCACTCCTTTATTTGCAGTCAGGTAACTTCCAGTCAAATGTACTGAATGTTTCTTTTGGCTTGAGGGAGGAGATTTGAGGTGACAACCTCAATATTGTGGTCAAAATTTGAAAGAAGCAGCCAGGGTCTGGAAGCTGTAGAGCTTACAAAGCTAAGCTAAAGCCTACCACATACCCAAGGGAACACAGATCCATATAGAAGCATTCCCTAGAACTGACCAATAACTTACATTGATAATTGACAATTTTGCTGGACATTTAATTTCTTACAGGAAATACTTTCTGCGTTAAATTTCATAAAGCTTAGAGTAATTTAAAGTAGTCTATAAACAGAGAAATAGTATGAACACTTACACAAATGAGCACCAGTTTTGCCTTCACTTAATTTTTGTATGAAATATAGTATGAAACTTCAAAAAGAGTTAGCTGTAGACGTGATTTGATGCCTAAGTAGGATAATTTTGAATTATGACTTATGTTAAAAAAACCCAACCTCTTCAGATGTAAGATGAGAGAAAGGGGAGAGATGTGCTTATTATATTCAAGAACTGTGATACATAAGCATCAATGATTCCATTTGTTTTATATATTTGCTTGTCATTTTAATGGTTTATTATCAGGGATCCAGTCAAAATTGGCAATAAAAAGAACATAGCTTTACTTTGATTCAAAGTCTGCAGCAGATATGCCAGCAGAAAGGATAAATAAGGCATGGAAAATATGCTGTTAATAAGGGAAATACAAGTAGTTCTAAGCATATTTCACATGCTTTTTCTTTATATTGATTTCAAGCAGAGTGTTGAATGCACTTAAATTATCAAGTCATAGTGAATAGTACCTTGAACATGGCTTGAAATATTCCATTCTAGAGCAAACTTGGGTTTGTTCTTGTAAATCTATTCTTATAAATCATTTTCAGAGAAGAAGAAAAAAAATATGGTTCTTTCTGATTTTGTGTACTTTACAGAAAGGGAATATCTTCTTTATAAGAATCTCATTGCTATTCACTGCAACTCTCCATTCCAAGCGAGGAAATGTGCTGGAGATTTGGTGGCATCAGGACTGTATATTATTCTGGCCTTCAATGGCCAAACACAATGTATAGGTGAGAGAATGTAATGTGACTAAATATAGTTCAGTACTATCACTCTTTTTTGATGCCAAAAAAACATTGTCTGGCCAAGCAATTGGCTGATGAAAGGTCAGCTGGCTCTGGGTCAGGCAATTAAACTGCATTGTGCCCTTTTGGACCGGTCCCTTCGTCTAACTGCAGGACTGTTATGGGAGAAAGTCTCTATTAAAAAGTTAAGAAGCGGAGTAGCTGGGTGTAGAACTGGATTCTATGGCTCAGGTTTTCTTTGCTGGCATCTTTCTTCTTCCCACAGGAGGAAGAGAAAACAAGAAATTAAATTCAGCAATTTTAAACACTGTATTTGCTATTTTAAGCAACTGGAGAAAAATGATAGGGCTGAGATGACTCTCTTCTCTGGGCTTTTCAGGTCTGTGGTCATGTCTACACTCCTCCTGCATGTCCCTTCTGAAGTAGTTTTGTTCTTTTACCTATTCCTTTCTTCATATCTGCTCAGGGCGTAGCCCAATATCTTGGTATCTTTTAAGACATCTAAAAAACCCCCAATACTTAAAAGCTTGAGAGAAAAACTTGCAGAAGCCATGGCACCACCTTATACCTTGCTTGGGAGACTGGGTTTGTACCTTGTTAACTTGTCGTGGACATAATTGCTACTTCTCCTTCTTATTCACCAGATTAAAAGTGACTGCCTCTGCTACAGTTTTCTAGGACAGATCAATCTGGAGACTGTGGCAGAGAGGAGATGCTAGCATGCTCTGTTTTACTTAGTAGCCTAACGCAAACGTGATAAGAAAATCCATTGCAAGAAAGAATCCATATTCCTCTTAGACACAAAGCTGCTCTTGCCCATTCATCTGGAGCTCCAGATGCCACTGGGGTTTGCGTGTAAGATCTTCAAACCGATAGTGCAGTTTCTGTGTTAGTGCGGAGGAGCTAGAGCAGCTGTGCAGGTGACCTCGGGGGGATCCTCAGCCTGGAAGGCAGGTGCTGCTGCAGTTCAGTGATCCCCTCAAAATACATCGGGGACAGTCAGCTGAACAGTGGGGAAAACAATGGTAAACTTCAGAATAAACTGAAGAGGGTACGGACTTACAAGGTTATTAATAGTCCAGGCAGGTATGTTTTATACGTGATACTGCTGGCATAGAAATCTGCTGAGGGAGACCTTGTTGCTACCCCATTGATTTCAGCTGCATTTGGGAATACTTTGTACTTGTATGACTAATGCCTGCCTGGAAGTCCCCAGACAAAGTGGAAAAATATGTTTAATACAAGAAAATAGAAAAGCAAGTTTCTCTTTTCTGAAGACAAGTGTGTGGATGGACCTCCTGATCTTTCCAGAAAGAAATCGGTATCATCTGGAAAGAACCTGTGACAGACATTTGCAGGGAGGAAAAAAAGGAGGAGAAAAGGAGAGAGAGGGAGGATTGTTGTGACTTCAGAAAGGAGGAAGAGCTGAACCAGGCAGCAATATAACACAGTCAAGCAAGTTAGCAGAGGTGAGGCCTTGTGGATGCTCTCTGGAGTGTGTCTTCATGTGCAGGCACTCAGTCTTGCAGTTGGCAGGTTTGTTACACAACCCCGGCTGAGCTTTTGCAGTTGAATTGTGCTTCCCATGCTATGTCCAGATCCCCAAGCCCTGATCTCATGCGCTTTTAATCAAACCTTGGCCTCAGCTGGCTGCAGTGAAGGCTTTCTTTATGGTGGTTCTGCTGGTCTTGACCCCAGCTGCAGAAGCCAGGGCTGCCCTCTGCCTGATTTTCTTGACCTGCTCCTTTTTCTCTACGTGGAGTCCTGGTCTGGAGAGATTTGAGACCTGTCGCGTATGACTGGGACTTTTGGACACCAAATTGTACCTTGCTGGAGCAAGTCTAGATGTCTCAAAGCCTGGGCTGATGCACAGCATATGTCTAGATGAATTAACTTTGACACATCTAGGGTGTTTTGAACTGGCTGCATGTGCTCAAAAAATATGACACCGCCTGGCCACGCAGCAGCCCACGTACATGAGAGCTGCTGTGTCCAGGCATAATTCATATCACAACTCAATGCCGAAGTGACTGTTCAAACACCCCAAACAGCTTATGAGCAGTCACTCATATTACCCGTCTCTGGATCCCTGAGATTTACTCTTCACTTGTTATGGAATATATTTTAATGTGACTGAGAGACCTAGGCTTCCACAGAAACACGTTGCTCTCTAATTTAAGAGTGCTGCCCTACGCGAGCATCCATTTGAACAGGAGTCATCAATATATAGTGACCTTCCGTTGTCCCTGGTCCAGATGTACGTGACCTGTCCAACTCTTCCATGGTTTTTGGAGACAGTGCAGGAAGGACATCAAATTCTGTGTGGGCAGATTTCCCAAATTTTTACACTGGAGTACAAAAATGGAAAGTTGGTTTAGAAGCTGTGTTAAGAGTCTGTTATGTGTTCATTGTGGTATTCAAGACTGCCTGTGTGGACTGGAACTGTAGTCTACTGTGGAACTGTCAGTGCAATGGGTTGAGTACGGACAAACATATACTTGTATTGAGACCTCCAAACTGCTGGGACGGGGTTGCCTTTCTGAAAATAGAGGTGGTGGTAGGGAGAATTCAAAGAGAAAAGACTATGCATCAGGAAGGAAAACTGTTTTGTGTTTTAAGTGCTATTCATCACTTCGCCCAGTGGATGGGATATAAAAAACAGAGTTTGTGCTCAGAAGAACAAAACTGCTCTTGCTTTGCTCCCCTTCCTAGATGTTCCTGATCCCTTCTCCCTCCCCTTTGCCCCAAGGGCTGTCCCTGTTCTGTGCTCTCTTGCTTTTGAAATCTCAAAGGCAGCGTGTGTGAGGGGAAAACGGTATTCCCAGAAGAAGGGAGTCCAGCTTCTGCCTGGCAGTGTCTGGAGCCCATAGCACTGCCTGTGGCCTGGAGCCCATTCTTTGTTCTCTGGATCCGCTCCTTTTTCTTAGGCTTTTTCTGATGAACAGCTGAATGCACTAGATGGTCACGCTTGAGTGCTTGTTATTTGTGGCAATTAGCGGAGGGCTGAACAGAGTGCACATGTGCAGGGCAGTCCAGTATAGCATCATCTGCAGTCAGAGAGAAATGCGTATGCCCTTTGAAACGGGTTTGTTCCTCGCCATCAACAAGGAAGTGTAGTTTCAGCCTTTTTAAGATAAGGCTGCTGCTGCTAAGGCTGACAACATCCTGTGCAAAAATGAGGACTGGTATCCAGCTTCTGGGCAGTGATGCTGGGACCTCTACTTGAGACTAAAGCAAAATAAAATTCCTTGGAAAGAATATGTCTTACTTTCACAGTATACAGAGGCCTGTTCATTTTGCATTGCTAGTGTCCCAGTTATTTCTGGGTATCTGGCTAGCTGTTGCAGCTGTGAAAACAGTGGGCTTGTGAATACTTGCCCTCTCTTAGACTTTGGTCCATACTACAAACAATGTAATCTTGAAAACCTTAGTACATTGCAGACAAAAAAAGTTAGGGTTCCATGTGTACGACTGTGATTTATAAGCAGCGGAGTATATATTTTTTTTTTGTCCTTTTACCTGGATGTATAACTGCTACCGGGTAGGAATGTGGTCAGCTGGCTAGCAAATGGCATGCTTAAGGGCGGTAAAATCCGAGCGAAAGTAAAGACATTAATCACTGTGATTTTCAACTGTAAATTCACTTGTATAGCTAAGGAGGCAGTCAGGGAGCCGAGTGTCAGGGCAAAGAGGACCTCTTGTTAGACTGTGCGGAGGGGAAGTATCACAACGAGTTAGGTTTTTCTGTCCCTTGGAAGGCAAACTTCCCACTCAGCCTTCTGCTCCAAGGACAGTGTGACACTTAGGGCACAGCTGAGCGTAGAGCAATGGCTGAGCTGTTTAACCTGGTGACACTCTCGGTGCTTAAACCAGTCATTTTCTCATTTCTTCATTTACTCGTTCTTTACAACAGGTGGACAAGGGAAAACAGGGTAGGGATTTTTTTGTTGTTTGAATCTATGCAATGTTTTAGCTACTGCAGTTATTCTGGGATTCACATTTTAAGGCAGCGTCTCATTCTTCTTACTAGTCAACTCTATTTTGGGGAATATTCTTGCTTCTCAAAATTACATTGCTTTGTAAAAGTAGAGTGACGAAAACTGCTGCCTGCCTCTGCGTAATGTCCTGACTCGTGAGCACACGATGGCTGAACACTGAAATTTTACCGAACACCGCTGTAACGCTCTCTAACCAGCACAGTCTGGTTTGCAGGCACAGGAGCAATCTGGTGTTTCGCTCCGATGCAGACCTCTGTAATATGTGCGAATCAGATGCTCGTTAGTCAGACAGAGGAAATACGTCATCTTAATTAGGGAGTTGTTCATGGCTGTATGTGTACTGTGTGGAAAATAACATGTTAAAGAAGCAACCTGGGGGAGGGAATGTTTTAATTTTCTTTTTATTTTAAACTGTCAATTTGATTGCCCATTTTGACCATGAGTCTAAGTTGTTGCGATTTTATTTTTTTGATGTTTATTCTTCTTTCTACTCCTTGGTTAATATCTATTTGATGATCCTGGTATGACTGTCAGAGAGCTACAGTTCTGCACTTGACACTTTGGTTGTGTATTTGCCCCACAAGGGTCAAGGATTTACAGAAGCTGATAGGAGTCTTGGTTGTATAAGGAATACAGGATGAGGGACATACTTCACACAGTTTACTCTCTTTATCTAAGAGTGAAAACAGTTACTGAAGAGGGAAGAAAATAAGGGTTTATGTGCTCTGAATGAAAACAGCAGTACTTCATCTTTCCATGAATCTGTAATTCTCTCTTTCTCCTGGTCTCTTTAGCTGTAGGAACGTGATGTTTCTAATTTGCAGTGTTGTAAGAAGAAGCATCATATGATAGAATCACCTAATTACCACATCATTCTTTGCAAAATAATAATTTCCATGTATTTTATTAAACTGTGGGACAGTAAACGCAGTGGAGACAGCTGGCATCTCCTTGGCAGGGATCCTTCTAAGATGCATTGCTTTTTTCTATGTTCCTCTTATAACCTCTACTCATTCTCTTTGATGCTGATGTTCCGTTTTAATAGGACTCATCCTTTTACCACAAGAACATCAGAGTGCTGTGAATAAGAGTTTGTCTGTTCAGCTTTAGTTTCTTCTTGCTATCAACTACGTGTACCTTTTAGCTCTTTTCATTTTGTTTTTTTCTTTTCTTTTTCTTCCCACCAGAAGATATGTATCAGGAAATATGATCTCTTAAAAGCTTTATTTCAGAATTTAAAGTAAACATCGCTGTTGCTGTATTTTTCCATAGCACTGGGAAGTCAGGATGTTTCAGCATTGCTAAATACTTAGGAAGTTTCTTTAGTGGTTATCGATTTCATGGTATTTATTTCTAATTTAATTTGCTTTCTTCTTGATACTTGATCCCCCCCCCCCNCTTTATTCCCCCCCCCCCCCATAGTCTTTCAATACTTAAAAATCTTCTTTAAATGGTGTTATGGGTAAGATGGTGACTTGTAGCTTTTGACTGCTGGGTCAATGTTTTTTTCCAGCTGTTTTTTTGGAAAATAGGGATTAAAACCAGCAGTGCCTTGGCTGTCCTCTGGTAACTCATCAAAGGTAGCTAAAGAAGGGCTATTCAGTCGAGTGCTCTGGGGTCAGGACATAGTGCTACACGGTGTTTGTGAAGCAGAGCAGCTAAGCACCGTCCCTCGCACTGGGAATGTGCATTTCTCACCTCCGTGGCCACAGCATTCAATTCCTGAAGTTCTGAAGTGAAGATGCTCCTGCAGCTCTGTAAGCAGCTTCTGCTCCTCACCTAGTGAGCTAGTGCCTACAGGAGATTTGGCAGAGTCATTAATCCCGTGTTGGAAATCAATCCCTGTGTGGTTTCACAAAGCTGAAATGAATTGAGCATGATCAAAGGAATGTTTCTTTATAAATATTCATTTTCAACGTATATTGCTGTGTCACAGTGCTGTAACCTTCTACAAGCCAGTATAACCAACCATTCCATTCTTTTTCTTCACTGAATCCTAAAATTTATTGGTTTTTATGATTTCAGATATCAATTAAACTCTGTGTCTCTACACATACTGACAAAAGTATGTCACTTGGCAGATACATTTAATATCTGCTGGAGGAATTTCATAAATCTGTACTTTAAAATTAGTAATGTATTTGTTCTTACTTACTGTATAGGAGCTTGATTTTAAAGTTACGTTAACAAAAAGAAAATGTTTTTGAATTTTGATAGGATGAAAAATAAAGGAGAAAGAATGGTGGAGGTGATTATTGAGACCAGCTAGCTCAGTTTTCTAAATCCATGCACCAGTGTCTCTGAAAAGTAAAAGGTGAAAACAAATAAAAGCTTGAAGCAGAAACCAGATATTCAATAAAAACATGTTGATGCTAAAAATATAAGCACTTAAAATGCACTCTAAACAAAGTAAGTGAATTAAATATTCAGAGCAGAATTTTTTCTGTTTCCTACTGGAATCTGATTTTGTGTGAAGACAGTGATTGCTTGCTTTACCCTGGGAGGTTTGTTTACCCCAGAGCTGCCTCCCTTTCTGCTGGGAGGGCTCTTGGCTTTCATGCAGAAGGGAAAGTGGCTCTGGTTTGTAAGGCTACCTGTAAGATGTGGCTTCCGAGTCTGGTGATCCAGATTTACGCCCACGATTAACTGCAGGTGTAATTTATAGGTGTTTGATTAGGCTATTTCAAATGTTTAGCTTTGGGCCGGTTTAATGAGCTGGCTCAGTGTTATGAATCAAGTGTGCAGTTAATCACAGGGACAAAACTTTGGGCTGTTATTGGCAAGCACAGAACGTATGTTTACAAGGTCAGACACCAACTATAAAATTCAGGACTTCAGCTTTTAAAGAATGATGATGTTTTTCTGGCTTAAATCCTTGTAATGGAAGCCTTAGTACCCTTTTGCTCAGTTGAATAGAAAAGGACAGCATGATGTATCTCTAGATAAAGGTTGAATTTCTACATTCTAAATGTTCGTTAAAAGGTGAATTCAAATAAAAATAGCCAGCTCTTGCATTCAAATGGCACATGTAGAGTATTAGTGATGTCTATGTTCACACAAGCTGCTACTCTTGATAAAGTGTCTGATCCACACCTTACAACTAGGAGTATTGTTATAGTAAAGAGCAGCCCACAAATTGTATGGGGAATTAATCCAGCAAATGTATTCTTTCAGGATTATCAGCTCATCTGAAGTAGTATCAAAACAGTCCCATAATGTAATCTGTTCAACATTTCTTTCTTCCAGGGTTACAAGAAGCATCGAGTCCCAAAGGAGAGCTCTGCATAATGAAAGACTTGACTGGTAAGAAATATTGGATGGGGCGTTCAGTTTCTATTTGGTAAGAGACAAAATACATTTGGCATAAAAAATGGTAGCAGCAAACTTCCTCTAAACGTATCTATAAATTGTCAGGGATAATTCATCAGCTGAGGAGACTGGTATTTTTGGTGGTAATGAAATCTTAGGGAATCATACATTTAACAAACTCTACTGGCTGTTGACTGATAGCTTTTAGAAAAGATTCAAAACGAACTATTGCTGTAGCTATGAGATATTCTGCCTTTTCACAGAAATGTTGCAGGCTTCTTCATAAAGTTACTAGTGCGTCACCTCCCTCCCTCCCACCCTGAAAAAGTAGTTTACATAATATATTCTTCATGTCAGTAGAAAGCTCTATAAAAGCTGCATAAGAAGACACTTAATGACTAAAAACACTGGTAGAAACCTTGTATCACAATGTGCACGTGGGTATTGAAGCAGAGAAATGACTGCTTTGTACTTAAGCTTGCTGAAATGCAGTTCTTGCTGTCTGGATATCTGTGTGATATATTCCTAACAGAATATTAAACAGTTAATCTGAACAGAGACACTGGATCACTTTTTCCTTGCAGGAAATCTGGTCTGTAATATAGAACAGAATATTTTCACTAGGTTTTGAGTCTTATTCCTCATGCCAGCGATAAACACAGCGGCAGTATCTTTCTTTCCTTTTTCTTCAGACTGTATCTGAGGTCTTTGGTTCCAGATCATAAGGATAAATGTAAAAAAAATAAAAAAAAAAATTAGCAATCACTGTGATAAATACTGATTTAAGGGGGGGGAAAAAAACAAAACCAAAACCAAAAAACAAACGACAGAATTCCTTGATGCACACTAGAGTAGATATACCCTGTTTAGGAAACTCTTGGTTAACAAAATGTATAATCCATTTGCTTTATACAAGAGAAGTTCCCTGATGGTTCATTTGGCTTATTGTTCCACTGTTACCTATCTGCAGTAACAGGAAACTTCTGTGATAATCCTGTGAAATTACCTGAACAAACTGTCTTGAGTGATGTCGTTTATGTACCTTCTGTGGGAACTGTTGTGTTAACAGGGACTGGGAGAGCACAAACTGGGGATAGAAGAGTGCAAATGCATTTCAGAGGGGGCTAATGGAAAACATCCTCTCAGTAAAAACTGGAAAGCTTGATTATGGCAAAGAATACTGATCATTTTTAGCTTATTTTCAAAAATTTATTGCATTTTGTCTCTTGGAATTACCAGTGTGGTGAATGATAATGATACTGCTGCAAAGTATGTGAGTTAATGCAAGGTAGTGTTGAAGTTCATAGGACTTCTACCTCTGTAAGCCCTACCCGCAAGTGTCATGTGTCCAGGAGCAGTCTAAATGGTTATGTAACTTCCTTTAAGAAAGGTTTACGTTCCAGTTGCTACTTCACATGCACATCTTTCTGTAGTCAAAGTTAAGAACATATGGATACTTGGTGACTTTTACCTTAAAAAAAAAATAAAAAAAAAAAGTTTTAGCAACCTCATGATATACTCTTGTGATATTGCAAATAAATATTACTACTTAGCCACTAGGACTAAAGATTTTTGATCATGGGTAATTGAGGTCACCACTTATTTAGTTCATCATTAGATTGGAAAAAATACTTTTCCCTGGAGTAATAAATTGGTTGGCTGCATCAGTGAAATTGGATTAATACTAGAGTTTTACAGACTCTAAAGTAAATCCTTGTTTGAGATGCTCTCTTAAATATAAGTTAGGATGTGTCCAGATTTAAGTACTTGTGTTTGGGAAAACTAGTCTGTATTTGCCAGAACTGATGACCAAAGATGGTTAGTTAGTAAAATTGAGCTAGATGAACTTTTAAGTGATGGGTCTCTGTCCTACAGACTGCAGGTCAAATTCTGCTTTGTGCTGAAGGTTTCTGTTGAATTATTAAGGGTTTATGCTATACGTACGGTGTCCTGATAGCCTTTCCCTCCTGCCCCCCCAGCTCGCCTGAAAGTTATGTTATATTCCAATGCTAGCTTCTCTGAGTACCTTGATACTTCCTGCAGGGTAGGTAATGGTAAGTTATTGATGCATTTTGACAGCTTTTCAAACACGTTGTCTGCGTGAAACAGAACCATATAAAATTTAGCCTTCTAGAAGTTAACATGTAATTTGTCATTATAGGAACAGTAAAACAAGACTTGAATGTTTCTCAATTTTCTGAGCAGTAAAACACACCTTTTTATCTCTGTGAGACACTTCTTGCTTCTGGCACAAAGGAGGAAAGTTCAGCCACTGGAAGTCCTAGTGAGAGCTCTGAGCTTCCAGATCTGAGAGTGTGTGGGCATGTGTGTGCAGGGGGGTGGTGGGAGCAGGCGAATCGTCGCTGCTCGTCTCCTGCGTTCTTCTCCAAAGGAAACGCACAGGAGATGAGGATGATGACAGGCTCCTCTGATCTGCTCTCAGTAACAGTTTCTTATGTGGCCACCCAACTGACCCAAGATAGCTGGCTTCCTTGTTCTTTCTTTTCCCTTGGCTCTTGCGTTATATTGAATGTGCTTGCTGCTAAGGAGTAGATTTCAGCAGTAATTATGTCAACAGAAACCATTGCAATCTGCAGTAAAGCCAAATGCTACATTGTCCGGATATTCCTGCTTTTAATTTCCTAGTGTTTATATTTGGCTCAGAATTAACCGTAACAAGAATCCTGTGTGTAAGCGAAAATACTGTGTATATTGAATATTTTAAAACTGAGTCTGCGATATTTTTACTGTTTTTCAGCACACGCTATTAAATCCTCTGTCATACAGGACAATGTTTTTTGATACAAGGTCAACATAAAAGCTTCTCTAATATTAACCCCAGTATCTCTTCTTTCACTGTAACACCTTTATGAAAACTGCTTGCAGTGATGTCCACTGGAGTCCTCCAGATAGTCTAAGCCCAATAGGAGGCTACTTTATTCTACCTACCCTGTGTAGTGTGTAGCACCCATTTTATTTCCCACATCAGAAGTACAAGAATTTAAGCAACTGGACTATTTCCAGCCAATATTTCAGAGAAGTATGTGGCTTAAATGAACACTCAACAATAAATGGTCAAATATGTGGTATATTCAGTGGCATCAGAAGGACTCAGTGGTATGTTTGTCTTTTATTCACCAAGAAGTGGGTTTAGACTCTCAGAGGCACCTCACTGAACAGCGAGACCTAACAGTCTCCAAATTCTGAAGAAAAAACCCATTTCCTAAATTTTACTTTGTGTCTGTGTGTGTGAGATTGGGTGAAGCCTTAATAGGTTCAAGACAGTGACTGGCACAGGAGTAAATCTTTCCCTTCAAAATCAGTGTTACCTATCCCAAAATCTAAATAGCTTAAGGGCTTTGGTCTAGTACAAAGTAATGTATCTGAAATGGGGAAATGTGAATGGGTGAAGAAGGTAGTGATAATAAGAGGGAAGGGAATGTCTTTTTAGTTGAGGAAGAGAAAGAAGAAAACAATGTCAAAATAAGAAATGTAATGTTTGCATAAATGGTTTGAGAATGGTGTAATTTAAGAATTTCTAGTGCCTTTGATTAGTGGCCATGAAGGGGAAGGAGGGACAACTGAATATATGCAGCTGCAGTTAAGGAGCATGTGAAGAAAAACTAGGAATGGAGAATGGGGGTGGGGGGTGGGGGGAAGAGAGCCTTATGGAATGAGGAAAGGGCAAAAGAGAGAAATTATGGAGAGATGGGAAGGAAGAGGTGGGAAAAAGGAAAGAGCTAGGATGAAGACCAAGAAATACTCAAGAAGAACTAAATAATGAACAATTTGAGGAATAACAATGGTAAAGGAAGAAATACAAATGTGTTCTTTGTGGGGTTTTAAAAACCACCTATATTTGTATCTTAGTTTATCTTTTAGCTGTTATAGGCAGAAAAAGGAGCTATCAGATTAGTAAGTGGGTGTTTTTAAACTTAAATCTGGATTTATACCAGCAGAACCCAGGGCCTGTTGGGTCAGTAGTTTATCAGCCTGACTGCGTGCCCGGGGTGGTAGCAGCCATTTGCAGTGTGAGTACCAGAGGAGGTTGGAGAATGATCCCATGAAACACTTTTTCAGACTGGTGAATACCAGTAGTAATTTGCAGGTACGATATGGTGTTTTTCTCCAACATTAGGCAGACCATGACTGTCATAGAAACATTTTCCCAGCGTTTTATAGTATTTATGATTGTTATTTAGTTCTATTTGCAAGTATACCTGAAGCAGCTTTTCTCATGGAAGCCAGAAATAGATAGAAAATGCAAATGAAGCCAAATGATGTTGTACCGATCTCCTTAAGGAGTTTGATTCATTGAAATTATATCTACCTCTCATTTTTTTCTGGGCTGCAGTGTTGTGGTTTTTTAGCATGGCTTGTAGCAGTTTTATTGACTATGTGCTGCTCTGAGGGCTGAGGCAAATACATAGAGACAGATACACCCATGGGGTATGGAGGTTCATGAGGTACAGAGAAGGGAAAAAAGCTAGCATACAAGCATGCAGTAATCCTGGCAATAACAGATATACTGGGAATAATAGTGTGCTCCTCAGAGTTAATAACAGCAACGCCAGTGACATTTTTTGGCACAGGAAAAGACCCACTGAAGCCTGGAGTGACAATGGCTGCTGAGTCTTCTTTTACAACTTAAGCTTTTGCAAGCCTGTGCAGCAGAGACAGAAGGAGAAAAAGAGAACTTAAACAGTTCAAATGCTGACAGTTGGCATTGATAAGAGAATGGATGTAAATGGCATAAAATTAACAGATTACGTCCTGCCAAGTTTCTTCTTAATTGATGTCATTCAGACCTCCTCAGCAGGCATTGTAACAGCAGAAATTCAGTCTCCCCAAGGTTCTTCACTGTTTAAATAAGACAATGCAATTCCTCAATAAGTCTGAGAGCTGGAACTATTTTTTCCTGAAATCTTGACTTGATAATGCCTTTGGGCTCAATCTTGCAAGGTGCTGAGTGTCTCAGCCCCCACCGGCTCCAGAGGTAGGTGAGGCACTCATCCTCCTTGCGTAATCAGCCTTTTTGTTCCAGCAGTTCATCTCACACAGGAAGGTGTGTGTTTTCCTCATGGAGCCTGGGATGAAAAGGTATGTGGGTAAAATGTGACAGCTGCCTGTAATTTCCCTTCTCATTACGGACTGTAGCATCACTTCAGTTGAAGTGAAGTCAATGGCAATTTACAAACCCAATAATACAACCTTGTGATTTCTCTTTGAAAATTATATGCCAGATCTAGACCTACTTTTCAGCAAATAAATCTGAAAGAAATGTTAGTACCTGGAATTAGAACATAATCACGGTTTTGTTTAAAAGGAAAAAAAAAAAATTTCCCATTCTGCTCTTCACACTGGCGTGATGGATACTAAGGGAGCCGTTGTGGTTTATGATGTTGCTGACCTGCTAATTAGAGGCCTTAAGAAAGAATTGACATACAGGATGTTTTGTGGCTTATTCTGTGTGAGTCCCTGGATTGTCTTTGTCAGAACTAAATGTTAATACCTTTAAATGTTACACAGTGTATTTGGAATAGTATGATTAATGCAAGAGCTTTGAGACTTGAATTTTACTTTGCTGTGGACTTGTTTGACCTCCCTGTCTCAATTTTTTTCTATCTCCAGAATTAGTTAAATAAACATGTTGTAAAGCTTAATTAATATTTTAACTTTTTTAAAATCCCTGAGTGAAAAATAGATATCTGTGAAGCTATCATTTGAGAGCTTAAAATGCTTATCTATGTGTACTCAAAGTCACTGTTACAGGTGTTGCTGTACAACCTAGAAATCTTCATCATGGATTGGTTAGGCTGGGTGCTGTAAAATACAAACAAAACATCAGTTTACAATAAACTTTTAAAAGTTCATATAATAAGAAAGAGAAAAATGCTATTGTGGCTTTTGATGAACATATTCTATATTTTACTTCCTGAAGAAGCAGTAGAATACAGGCAAGAATATGGGCTTCAGTCATATGGAAAATATTTAGTCTGACCTGTCATGTTACCTCAGTGGCTACCTCATCCCTCATAGGATTTGGATATATAGGTTTGAAATAAAGAAAATGGAGCAGTACAAAACAGCCCTTTCCTTGTGAATGTTTAGCATTATTCAGACAGCAGGGAGAAACTGCATTGAAAGTTTTCCACCTTCAGCATAGCTCCTTACTCTTACCAAGGCAAGTAGCAGCAGTGAAATCATAGGGTCTTTCTACCTGTCAATTCAAAGTAGATTGCTTGCGAGGGATGGATTACCCTACAGTGAGATTTTGACGGAAGTTTCCGACTCACTTGTATGTTTTCAAGATAGTGCCATAAACGTTACCTCGAACATAGCCAATTGCAAAGTCCATTTCTTTGATTTACCTCCTCTAAAATAGGGGTATAATAATTTCTTTATATACATGAGCAACACAAGCCAAAGTCCCTATCAAAACAAGACATTCCATTGCTTTTATTTCCGTGCAGAGAAGACAGATCAAATCTGTCAGTAAAAGCTGTTAACCATTTAAATACTGGAAGCTATCACACTGAAATGATGTTACATATCACTTTAATTTAATATTGTAATATGAGCTGATACAGAACAGAGTACTTTTTTTTTTTTTTCCTGCAGCATAAAGCTTGTCTTATATAATCATTATCTATTAACACACTTGTGCTCATGAAAGTATGATATTTATCATTTCTCATCCTATTCCAATAATTTACTGCCTCGGAAAAAAAGCACATGAAGATCCTGCTACAGTGCTCAGTGTAGCCCAAATGGTATTCCTTCCTTTGATCGCAACAGGCTTCAGATTAAGTTCATCGAGAAATTTCTTGCTCTCATCCACCAATGACATCTGAAGGGAAGAAGGATGCCACTTCAAAGGATTCTAGTGATGGGCAAATTGTTCTCTACATAAGTAGGGGCCAGCATATGGTCTTTTGACAGTCTGTGAATTACTGTAAAACATTACATAGGACATGTTATTGGCCTAATTTTCTTCAGGATTTTCTGAAATCTGTGTTCATCTTGTGCCTGAGAATTGGGATTTGTACTTATGGTACTTCCTATTTTTGCATGGAAAGCGAATATGCTAAGCAAAATCTTTGAATACAGTTAAAGAGCCCCGTGAAAATGACAGCTATAAATGGTGTGATTTGAAGGTCATCTCTCCATCTTCCCTTTGTGAGAGACAATTAGAGATACTTTTTAAAAATGCAGATGCCTATCACTTTGCTTACAACATTTTGCTTTATTATGATGGAGTATGAAAGACTTGACAATTATGAAGGACTCTGCCCTTGCCTGAGAATTTCTCAATTTAAGTTGAGGTGTCAAAAACTTGTTGATGTTATCTGGTACTCTTCCTTTATGGTGAAAATGTTAGCACAGTAATTTCTGAGAAAGACAAACCTTCTTGGACCTGTAAAACAAAATAATAACAGTTTTGTAAACAAGTGTCTGTATGATTGCTCTTGACATTTTAATTTGCCACTTGTTAAAAGTCCATTTTCTTGACTTGAAGAGGCTAAATTTGAATGAATTTGAACATCTCACTGCAGCAGGATTGCTAAAACTGCTTATAAAATAGCATAAAACATACTGGCCAAGAGGAGGTATTTAATATACAATTGTCTTCAAATAACAATCTGGTATAGTTTTTTTGTGTTCAGTGTTCTTCCAGAGCATGTTTCCAGACTTATCTATATATGTAGGTTCTCTTCACTATTGATTTTCTGTGGTCAGTTAGTATGAACTTGCTTTCAGCTTGTTTTTAATGGCAGTGCAAAACATCAGCGTATCACAGCCTAGCTGTGTAAAAACCTACAGAACACTCTTAACTGTGTATTTAGTTAGCCAGCGCAATGTTTGTTAAATATTCTTGGCATTATTTTTAATCTGCCCTATTTTCAAGAGGGATTATGGATAGCTGTGCACTTTTGGAAGTCAGAGAAGAACTGTCGGATGTCAGTTAGGGAAGTGACTGTTGGAGGGTCTCTCCGTGAATATGTATGAACTGAAGAGCAGTGCAGTGATGGCCCCGGAGCTGAGAATTCTCCATCAGATACTGCACAGGAGAGAAGCAGAAATAATTCAGACCTTCACTACCTGCCATGGTTTCATATGGAAGTGATCAGACAGGCTCTCTGCTGCTTATATGATGACCCCACATTTGGGTAATACTTCAACTGTCATGTAAATTTTAGAGTAAGCAAATATAAAGTCCTAACGTGTTCAACTTGCAGAAGATAAGCGTAATTTAACAGTATTTCACACCTTTATGGTGGGAAGATGCATTGTGATGGTAATGATGCTGCATCTTCTCACTAGCTCTAATTCCTTGAGACTTCTCTCTTTGCCAGCTAACTCTTCCATACTGCAGAATTCACCTAGAAGCTGTGTTTCTGCTAGAGGTAATCACTTTTGATTACTGTGTGGCAGTGTAATAGCTTGGTTAATTGTATAATGTGCAAAGTTAAAAGAGAGGAAGATGTCTGTGTTGTCATTATTTACGCGGGAGGTGAACCTGTATCAGTTGTCTGTGTGTAGGTTTCATTTTAAATCAATAGTTCTGTAAACATTCAGCAGAAAGTGTGATTTAAAGTCAAATTCATCTAGATACATTTAACAGTGCTTTAAAAGATTTATTACCAGCTGAACTGGTAGCAAAATAGCCATGCTGCTTATGATTTGGCTGGTATCCTTACTTTCTTGCTTTCCAGATTATTTTTGGATAGTTTGGCAAATCTGTACTTTCGGGCAGTTCAGCACATCTCCTCGTAATACAACATAAATTGAACTGTAAAAACTAATGGACTGGAATACATCAGGGCTTTAAAGACTTATGGCCAATTCTATATATTTTGTGCAGTGAAAGAGGCTATCAGCCTCAGGTTTGTCACATGAAAACTCAACCTGAAGTTGAAAAACTATTCAAGCTTTCATGTAATGTAATGGCAGTCTGTCTTCACTGGAGAATGACCTGACTTTTCCTGAAATCCAAACTTACAAGTAAATTCTGGTTTAAGCCCCCTGTTGTTGGGGGAAATGTTGTTCCTCTTGCTGAATGGTACTGCACAAAGGAGAAGAGGGAAAGAAAAAGGGTACTAGTTTAGTGAGCAATTCAGCAGAAGATGACAAGCAGTAGAGAGACCTTGCCAAGTTTCTCAAGTGGTCAGCAAGTGCTTCTGAAGTTGACTTTGAGCCACCTTTGTTCTGCAGGAGCCAAACTTCTTGGAGAAGCAGATGTCCTTTTCTTTCTGCTCCACTGCTTGTTAAAAGTGCTAACATGTCAATATTAAAGAATGTCATCGCCTGATGACTGAGCCATAGCCTGCCCAAATGCCGAGTTGGCTCGCGTGGACTGTGAGAGTTGGTCAGCCTTGTTTTTTTCACTTGGGGCTGTGGTGGCAGTGTTTTCTTGGGCTGCAGGAATCTCTAGAACTGGCACTGATGTCATTCTTCATGTCACCCAGAGCATGCTAGCTACCTCTAACCTTGCACTTTTGCAAACCACTTTGACAGATCAAATTCTTATGATTCCAACCCAATATCATCAAATATCATCATGTATCATATAATTCTCTTATCTTGAAAATTGTGAAGGATATGAGAGTGAAGCAATTAACTACTTCATTTTGGGGATGATGTAATCTTCCTTTATTGGACCTTTTCCTGCAGTATTTGATGGAAGTCCCATCTTGACTGTTTTCTTCCCAGTCTTTTGCTACACATTTTATTGTCAGCAGTCCCTACCATCTGCATCTCAAGGGAAGTAAGTCAGCTTGATGTCAGTTATGTGGAAAATTGAGGAAAGAAAGAGATGGCCCCTGACCAGAGTAAGATGCATGTCATCAGTTCTACAAGATCTAAGTCTGCTGTCACAGTTACAAAGCAATTTTTTTCTGTGTTGTTTTTTTTTTTTTTTTTTAACCTGAACACTTTCCAGGAGTGTAAATGCCAAAGACATAAGTAGAAGCATATATTATGTTCCTGAAAGTATAATAGAAACTTTTCTGCTACTTGCTGCTGATCATTTATTTGTACACTGGTGTGATTCAGAGATCTGAGTATTTCACAAATGTAAATGAATTGAGACTGACTGCTTACTTTTTAGATAAATAGTAATTTTATTCATTTTAAAGAGCCATAAGTAGTTTACCAGTACTGTTTAACAAGTATTTTCTTAAGCACCTGTGCTATAGGAGGTGGGTTTTCATTAGATTTGTATCTGAGCTGACTGACCTTTTAAATTCAATTATACTAAGGCAGTTGAACCTAAACTCTGACACAGTGGAGGATCAACAACAGTACAACAGACTTGATGTCATCATTCCTAATATCTTCTGAATTATGGGTGGCTTCAATGCCTTGCACCTCTTCATGAGGACTTGAGCGCAGTATGCACAGCTGCTAACCTCCTCTTGCAAGAATCTGGGGTGCTCAGGTTTAAATTTCTGGGGGCTGTGAAAATGCTGATTATCCAGCATTGAGCTGAGTCAGATGAAGGAAATGTGACTAAATGTTGATGCCATTTCTTGGGCAGTAAATACAAAACCTGAAGAATGGTTTCCCCAAATGTCTGTCATCTTTTTCCCATGTCTGCATTCTGTGCCAGGAGACAGCGTAGAGAATGTCTTCATGTCCCTCCTCCCCTAAAGATGGCCTTCTCCACTTTGACTCCCTAAGGACACTCACTCCACCATCTCTTCTAGGCATACGTGGTTATCCCATTGTATTCCACAGTCTTTTTTGACCTTTCTTGTTCAATTATGGATATGAAAGCGACCTCTGCAGCCTTTCTCCTGTATGCTTGCTCCCCTCCCAGGCTTTGGCCAGAATGACTTGCTTGCAGGAAGAGGGGGACTGTGTGTGCTGCTTTGCTGGTGGTGGGGAGAGGAGGACTGGGGTGTAATGGGCTTGTTGCTCTGTAAGGAACTGGCAAGAAACAAAGTGATTGGAGTAAAGCAGAGGAAGAGGTTGTTAAGGCTGAAGAGTGGGCAACCCAATGAGGACTGCAGAGGGAAGGACCAAGCTAGCTGTCTAAGGCTTGGAAAATAGTGAGCTACAGCAAGCAAGGCTTTAAGCAAGACCTCCTCATCTCTATTGGATGAATGCTTTTATCTTTTCATTATTCTCCTCCTCTCTTTGGCTGGCCTGTGCCAACCACCCTCCCCACGTGCCAGGACAGAAACAGCTATTCAGTGGCTGACTGCCCTTCCACCATGCCCCTTTGCAAGCACCTCCAGCACGGCCTCCTGGAGCATCTGCTGCCTCCAATCTGCTGAGACAGAGGCTGAAGGGGTGACAGAAGCTTTCCAATGAGCGTGGCATTTGTGTGAGTGCCATGAGTGTTTGCTGGCTTGTGTTTGGAGACTTGAATTTGTACAGCAGCTTTTCTTCAGTGCAGGGATTAATAGAATCGCTCTTCTCTGTGGCAGCATTTAGTCACAAATGTTGTTAGAAACCCAAGATCCCTATCTGAAACTGGTCAGCAGGCGTGGATGGTATGGTTGTAGAGAGGACTGGCAGACGGCAAACAGGCGATGGACTGCGTACGTCATCTCAGGAAACCAGACTATAAATGCGTTGGGCTGTATCTGTTCTCTCTTCTGGCCAGGAGCTTGCACGTATTCAGGGAGAAATGTAGAAATTGTTTCTTGTGAAAAGCATTTACGTTCTTTAGTCACGTTTTATCAAATGGTTTCTTTAGCTATGTAAATTATTGACTGTGAACAACATCTATCATGCAAAGCACAAGTTAAGCAATTATAGGTTCAACTTGATATAAAAACACACAGAATACTACTCACGGATACTACGGAGGAAAGTTAGCAATTTCATTCCAGATTTGTGCATTACTTGGGCTGTGAACCAAATTGTCTGAAGGTTATAATGGCCCTTACTTCACTGTTACCATGGCACAGCAAGCTAGAGCCAGGAGTCTGCCTCAGCTGTTATGGAGAAGGGAAAGAGTCACAAAAAAGCAGAAGTGTTGCCCCCCGCTTACATGTTCAACAGAGACATTGAACTAGGGGTACAGCAGGAATGTTTTAATATCTAGTTTAATATCTTAATATACTTCGTATATCTAATCTTTTGTATTCAGTGTACCTGCCTTATTCTAAGTGTTATGGCTAGTATAAAACACTAAATATAAATTGTATAGTGTATTATAATACTAATACATTCTGAATTTATTAGTTCTCAGTCTATCCTCAGAGAAGCTGACAATGAATATTAAATAAAACTGCTGTCAGAAAAAGCATTTCACATCATAGTCTTAGATAATTTGTAATATACTGAATATTTTGCATTTAATGAAAAATCATTGGGTTGCATCTAGTAGTTTAAAAATGAGTTTTGAACTGAGATAGCCAAGGCATTAAATGACTTTATTGCAGTAAGTACATATGGGTATTTTTTTTTGTGTGTAAATTCTTTATTTGGTGCAATTCAGGCATAACTAATATTTATGAAAGTTACTCGTGCAATGAGGTGTTACTATTAGAGGAATTCTTTTCTTTGTCTTTATGGTCCATAGATTTGTCTTACTTTGATATTTTTTTTTGTGTAAATAATTCAAATTATTCGTTTCATTTTAATATGATCTAATCAGTATGTATCATGCATTTTAATGTAATAACAGTTTCTAATTATTTAGAACCATTATTAGTTTTCTGAAAGTCAAGGGAATTAAATCAGGATGATTCTAGTTCCCACTTGCATTGCCAAGGAAGTTCTTAGCACTTAAACCTAATTTTTAAATTTTATTTTCTTAAGGTATTTTGAAGCCTTGAAGCTAAAACTTACTGATTTTCAATATTTTGTCTTTATTTTTGAGAATGCTAGCAAACTGCTATTACTTTGTACCAGTCTGATTACAAGGAATGTTTTTTGACTTTTTTTATTTTAACCAGAGTAGCATGCTTTAAAGGTTATTTCCCCACTCCACTTGTTTTTCCTTTTTGTGGTTTTAAATTTTATATTTGCTAGTAGAATGTGGGAGACTAAAGACCAGATTTTTTAGGTGAAGTTCAGTTAGTGGAGTGACACAACATGAGATGTAAAGTCCTGTTAATCTTCAAAGGCACAATTTTTTGCAGAAGTAACGTAACCTTCTCACCCAGTTGTGTGCCTTTGCTCTGACCAGGAAATACTGTCCTCTGTATATGAAGCCTTTCATTGACAGAATCTTCCTTTTGAAAAGAAAAATGTTAAAAATTGTAATTTTCCAAGAACCCTAACAAAGTTAAATCTTCGCATCTTTATTATTTTCAGTTGGATCTGCATACCTAATTCTTAGAATTTCCATTTTCCTTGTATAGCATTAGAATATTGTAAATGTAAAAAAAATTACATGAGATTAAGAAACATTCTGTGAAAGAAAACTGCTTTCTAGACTATAAAGCACAGGGAGACTGTGACTGAGGAAGTCCGCGAGCTGAAAATTAGTAGAGATGGGGAAGTATCGTGGGGCTGTGTTCTGTACTTGGCACTGCCTAAAAATTCGCACGACAGGATGGAGCTGCAGTCCAAAGCTGTGTGGGCTTTCCTAAATAGAACAAGGTGGCTCAGACCCACACTGAGCATATGTGGGTGTAGGGCTGCGTGCTGGTGTTCTCACAAGCAGGCCAATTTTTATGAAGTTGATTTTTTTCAGGAGAAAAGTCTAAATTTGAAGACAGGTTGTAATGGACTGACCTTTTTAGCGATACTAAAGAGGCAGATTTTGTGCATTCCTTTGAAGTGGAGGGCTTGAATGGTTGAGAACATATTTAGGAAACTGAAAAGTCTGCAAGGTCTGACTAGAGAAAAAAGGAAACCATTTATTAGAGACTTAACAGGATTTATCTGTATTACTGTACAGCTGAAAAAATTGAGTATGCACCTACAGTATATAGCCTTGGATCCCTCTGGTTTGACTTGGAAAGCTGGGGAATTGAGTTAGAGGTGTGAAGGCAATGTGTATAAGCAAGTTAAACCACCAGTATGCATCTCCCACTGGGGCTGTAGTTGCCTTAGATCACTGTAACTGAATACTTTGATGGGGATTAAGCTACAAGAATTTCAGACCACCAAATAAGATCTATCTAAATGACTTAACATACTTGAAAATCAGTGCTGGATTAACAAAGTTGATTTCCCTCACTTAAGTCCTTCTGTAGAAAAGCCTTTGGAGGTCCTATGCTCAGAGTTGAATCCCAGAAGGATGCTCCTTAGTTTCCATGTAGGTAGCAGAATTATACTGTCCCAGGACAATATTTTAATACCAGTTTGTTTAATATACTTTGGATGTGGTTAGAATTGAAACATAGTCTCTCAATTCATCAGCACTGTTTTTCATTCGTAACAGCCTAGAGCTTTGGGGATTTCAGAAGAATTTGCTTTAGCTTTCTTCTTCATTAGAATTTATTCGCAGCTGAGGGAAATTCCAACAACAGCCAGAAGCGTCATCATATAAATGAATGGGTTGATCCCACTCCCTGACCTGGCACAGCTTTGAGGCAAACTTGTGCCTCTTGCTTCTGATTTTTCAGTTTAATAATGAGAAACTTTGAGGTCATAATTTACAAATGCAAAACACTGATTAGCTGTTTTAATTAAATTAATAACACCTTAATATCCTTTGTATGCTTTTCCTAGAAAGACTCGGTTTACCTCATTGCTTCAGGAAACATGAGGGTTTTCTTTTTTTCCTTAAGACAGTGTTGTGTGCATGTGCTAGGAGTGTGAACCCTTGGGGTGAGGCTGGCAGATTTGTCAGACTCTGTGAGAGGTCTGGTGACTGCTTCAGGTTTGACCTCTGTCAGCTTCTCCTTTCCCTCTGTTTTTTTGGCACTGTGACTCTGTTGAATTGTGCGAATGAGTGATACACCTTCGCCCAGCTAGTCTACCACGGATCTGCATTTTGCTGACAGCGACACTTCTGTTTTGGGAAGTTTTCCACGTGAACCACAGAATTTCTACATTTTTTCCAGGATGCCTGGTGGCCCAACTGGAGTTATTGGGAAGCATTTTCTGAACAGACCTGGGGAAATCACAGGCATTTCTATATCGTGCATGCCCATGGTTTCAACTGACAGGCTTCTCATTTTCTTTTGGAGAGCTTCATCTGTAAACTCTTCCTTCTTACAGACCCAAGTTTATATCTTGGACCAAAGCCATGAAAGAGAGGAGATGCCTGCAGTAAGGGCTTACTGGGTTTAGACAGTGTACAAGACGGTGGGAATCCTAACCGGACTGTTAGAAATCATCTTCAGAAAGTCTGTGCAGTAACATGCTTTGTTCTGCAAGAATGTAAATTTTTATTTATTCATACAGCTTGTTACTATGTCAGTCCACAAAGTGCCAGGATAGGCTGGTCTGGCTTTAAATCTTCACCAAAATTTAGGAATTATTTATCTTGCAGTACTTACAGGCATTCCATATATATATATGAAAACTTAAAGACATTGCCAGCTGCAGTTCTTTCAGAACTCTTCTGCATCTCCTCGTATGGTTTTTCAAAAGCTGCATAGCATCAGCTCAGCTCATCTTACATGGCAGTCCATTAGACTTTCAACAACACTGAGCATTTTTAAACCCCATTCATTCTCAGAAAAAGCTACTTTGCTGATAGCATCCTGTTTTCGAACGAGGCTGAAGTAATTTCATTGCATAACCTGTCACTTAATGGCTACAATTAGCTGAATGAAATTTCCCACAATGGCTGGAGTTAAAGTTGTAATGATTTTGCTCTTGGCAAAATGCACACTTTCCCCTAAGATTCCATAGTTGATTATTAAAAACCTAAGCCATCATGTAGACTTCCCTGCTCATATCTATCATAAAGAAAAATAACATTACATATGTTTACTGCTGTCACCTGCTTCCTTCCCACAATACATGTGTTCTGCAGGATATTAAAAAATCTATGATGCACAAGTGAGTCGTAACAAGAAAAGCAATTACATCTCTATCTTTATTCAGAGCACATAAGGTATTGGGCTGTTCAGACAAGGATATGACATTTTCAGGCAGACAGTGTTATTGTTCCACACACTGTGCAGTTTAGGATTTTTAATAAGAGCTTTCTCTTGAAAGCCTTTCTAAAATATTTTTACATCTGTTCAGCTGAGCATTCATGTGTGAAGGTACAATGCAGGTGAAGAACAGGGTTACCCAGAGCAGTAACTGCTCCTGTCCGCGTAAAAGAGAAGCTCTCGGTGTTTGGGGCTGTTGCTTGCACTGTCCCATTCAGAGCTGAAGCCAGTGGTGAGGCTGTTAGTGCAGGGTGAGTTTCTTTTTTTTATTGGAGTATGTTCTCAGATCCTGATCATCCAGATTTCATTCACCACTTGAAAGTGTCAGGTATAAGGGATTATATATGGAAAACAATCTAAATAGATTTTGCAGGTACAGACGTGCTTTTCTGAGAGGCATCTGCTGCACAGGGTTGATGCCATCTGGACTCATTCCCTTCAGCTCTTAAGACAATGAAAGCAGGGAAGACCAACAGTTCACAACAGGAGCAGACCCTCTAGCTGTTGAATTTCCTGTAACTTTGAGTAGTTCAAATGTAGCTCCCCCAAAAGGGCCAGTGTAGTGGAGGGGCTGCTAAGTAATTCAGCTCTGTAGTCTGGGGAATGCACAGGCCAGAAAATGACTCTGAAATTATGACCAGCTGCAGTCTTAACCTAGGTCCTTCTAGGAGCAGGGAGGGAGACTGGAGAGCTGTGAATGTCATTTTTCCATTATGTGAAGCATTTCACCATTTCCGGAGCTGTCTCTACTGTCACCTCTCTAAGGTTGAGTGGGAGTTTTGTGGCTCTTGACCATACGAAGATATGTGGTTTTCCATGTCAGGAAACTTGACCGTCCCAGTCTAGTATCATGAGGAGGATTCTATGGCATAAATTTCTTCTGTAGTGTTCCTCTCTGCATCATGCGCTAGGGCCAGGTATCTTTCTAGTCAAAAGTTCTGTGACCTGAGAAAGCAAACAGAAGAGCTGCATTTCAAATCTTATTTCCTAACTGATAATTTATTAGCTGTCTCAACTGGGCATTTTCTTTTTTGGAGGAGTAATATTTTAACTGCAGAAAAAATGTAACTGTCAGTCACAAACTATGTGCTAATTCAGGTAAATGAATAGTTCTAACAAATAACAAAGTGGATAAAAATATATTAGAAGTCTGAAAAGAATTACTCATTTCTGAAATGAAGCATTCTGACTTCTTGTGGGAGGGTGCAAATATAAAACTCCTTATGAGATCAACATACAGAGTAAATAATGAATGGATGTCAAATGAAGAGTTTAGCCTCAGAAGTCTCTTCAGCAGCAGTGTCTTGGCAATATGATTTGCTACACATCGTTGCACTGTCCAAATACATTCTTTGCCGGACACAGTATGTGGTCCCGTATACAGACATTTTATCAAATACTGGTGTGATATTCCATAATAAGATCAACCACCTGACTTGTCATAAACTTCAAACCAGAACGTGTTTATGTGTGACTGTTAGCAAAACAGTTAGAGGGGAGTAGTAATAGTCCTTCTGTCTTATTTACTTAAAGATGCATTGATCAGCTCAGGCCCAACCACATACTGTACTCACTGGTTCAGACTTCTTTTCCTTGAGTGTGCTCGATCTCTTTAGACTTTTTACTATATCTATTTCTGTATTCATTATGGTCCTTAAACTTAACAAGACTTATAGTTTTCCAGATACTGAAGCAATCTGTAGATTATGACAGTGCTTGGTCTAATCCAGTGTAACATGGGAACTTCCATATTTTAAGTGGCTTAGCCTTTCTACTTGAAAAACTTTCTTTCGCGAGACAAAACTGGAGGTTCTGCAGGATGGCACAAATGTCTTTTTATAAAATTTGCATGAGGCTTGTTTTCAGTGGGTGGAGGAGACTGAATAAAGGGGCTTGTGTAAAATATATTGACAAACATCAAAAGAATATTTTCAAATTATTGTTGAAAAAACTGTTCAAATTATTATAATATTCATTTGTATAGCTATAAGAAACCAGTGACAGCAATTCTCAAGTGTTCTTTCAATTCTCTAAGGACCAACAGTGACATTTTGAAGTATTTTTCTGTGTAGCTATGATGCATCAGCCAAACAGTCTAACAAGAAAGCCAGAGTTTTTATATATGTTTGGGTCAGTGCAGGTTAAGCCGTCAGAGTCTGCTTTTGAACTGTATCATTACTTATAGCACCAAGTGTTCCTGACTGTTGGCTAAAATTGCTGTTAGATGTTGAATTAATAGCAGAAGCTACAGTTGCTAGTTTATCATGCAGACATTAATGGCTTGGTGGGATCATATTTAAAAATATATATGTCTATAAAAATAATACTTCTATGGGTATTTTAATGCAATTTTCAAAGCAGCCTGTTGCTCCCCAAATGAGATGGGGGGGAAACAAAACCCCAAACTAACCAAAACTTGCTTAAATTTTGGTATTATATATAAGCATTGACTTAAGTAGGATATAGTGTGGAAAAAAAATAGCTTGTATGTATATTTTGCCCTTTACAGATGAATAAATTAAATGCCTTACTGCAAGCAGTTTTTGGTTGCTCTTAGGATTAAAAAAAAAAGGGAGGGAGGGGGAAATCAAGTCCAACATCTGCTTGGTTTGTTCAGCCAAGAACTTGTCTTTAAAGCATAATTGGAGGAAAAAGCCCAAGTGCTAAGGTCAGCAAGCAGAAGAGGCATTGCTTCCCAGTAGATGTGTAGGTGTACTGGTATTTTAAGAACACCTAAATCTCTGTGTGAGGTCTCTTTGTCTCTGCCAGATACCAAGATGTTTGAAATGAAGAAATCGTGTCACATTTTTCCATTGCAGCACCTGTCATTTGATTCTGTATTTTTCACATGACTGGGGAACCCTCACTTGGAACAGTACAGGGCTGGAGGATGCACTGTCCCTGAACTCCCACCATAGCTCTCTGTGTGACCACTGTGCAAAAATAGTCTTTTCCATGAGTATAAAGTGCTATGGAATTCCCCTTTCAATTTAAACTTTGCTATTAGTTGCTCTTCATTAAGGCCAGGATATTCTGGTCTTCAGTGAGCGTCTTTCTCAGCCATGGGGTGGACATTTGTGTTTAAAGCACCTTGTGGTTTTGAAAGCGCAATGTGAACTTAAACTACTAGTAACTAACCTTCCTTTTCTCTCCATAAAGTCACAGCAATTGATGAAAGCAGTGGGCTTTTAATGTTCTTGCCAACTGGTGTTGCTTGTAAAACATTGCTGCTGTTCAGCTCTGCCTGACCTTGAGCAACAGTTGTTCAGGTCCTCCTTGTGTTGCAGAGAATCTGGATCTTGTGGGGCGTACTGCTGCACACCCCGACAGGCACTCGCCAGTTTGATATGTGAGGGCCCTGTGGAGCTGGGGGTGGGTTTTCAGGCAGTCGCTCTACAAACACCAAGAGCTGAATTAGATTAAGCTGCTTTCAGTTTCTCCAGCCCTTACAATGTTTGTGGAAAACCAAACTTCTATCAGGTGTTGGTTTTGCTGTTTTTTGGTTTGGCGTATGGCCTCTCTCTTCCAAGGTGATGTCTTTAAGTTCAGCATTAAGCATATTTTCTGTACAGTAGTTACAACAAAACAAGTCATAGTCTGATGGTTATAGGACTATGGTGACCTTATATATCTATTGAGTACTACACTTGGAGCAGTGTGAATCTCCTCTTGGCTCAGTAATACAACGTAGTGACAATTTTTACATTCAGTCCACCCTTTGAGTTTAATGCTGCATTCACAGTTTAGCAAGCTACTGGTGATATAAAGAGAATACAGTGAGTAAGTGATGGCAACCTCAGAGCAATGAGGAGACAGTTCATTTCAACAAAATAACTATTAATATAAAATTTCCTTATGAGAATAATTTATGAAATTAATTTAGCTTTTCTTAATTTTTAATTTCCTAACAAGAAATTAGTCTATACATGGTTAATAAAAGTCTAAGTCCTATAAATCATGTAGCTGTATTTATTTTATGTCATGAGAACTTGATTTTAAAACAAAACTGTCTCTTTATAAAATACTATATTGATAATCCATGCAAATATGAAGAAGTTATCTATGGGAAAGAATCCAGTCTGGTGGATCTTAGGACTGGAAAAACTGCTTTATGAAAATGGCCTGAAGTCTGCCACAGAAAGCTTTATCTATTGGTGAATTGGAAACTTAGATTGCAAGTGAAAAAACCTGAATGTTTTTCAAGTCTGTACCAAAATTATTCATACTGAACATAAAAAAACCTGTTCTGGGCACTAAACCCTAGAGCTTGCATTTTTACCAAATTTAAGTCAGAATCCAGCTCGACCAATTCGTGTTGCCTAAGACTTCTAGCTCAAGTCTTGTTAATAGTTAAAAGGATATAAAAACTAAACAAAACCTCATAATAGATCCTTTGGGAGATCTTTCTTCACATAGCCCTCATAGAAACCTAAGTTAGGAAGAAAAGTCTATTAAACATGTTAGCTGATATAAAAAATGAAGGCTGGAAGAGTAAGGAATGGAGATATTGAGGGGAAAAAAATTTAGAAGCTATGAATAAAGTGAACATTTTCGTACTTTTTAATGATATACTTTGTCTGATCAAATGGGGACACAGTATAAATATGAACCATGCCCTAGGGAACTGCTCCAAAGACTACTGAAGCATGGGTACTGTTTTGACTTAATATAGCTTAGGGTACGCCCTGTGTACCACCCCCCTCAGGCCAACAAATTCCTATTTTTTTAATCTCTTTATGTGCTTTGTTAGTGACAAAGACAGGTATTGAAGTTTAACTGCGGTGCTGATACTGACAGACTTTTAGCTGTGAGGAAATTGCTGCTCTCAGATTAGTGTTGCCTTAAGAATCACGAAACGCTCAATGGAGAATATCAGAAAGTAAGATGCAGACTGATAGATAGCTTGGTATTGTTGTCTGAAATGGTTTCAAGTACGGAAGTTTCTACAGCTAGGGCCACAGTGTGTGTGGGTGCCCACACATGCATGTGGGAGTGCACCCATGGGTGCATGCAAAGTGATGTGCATTAATTAGATAGTCTCCACATTAAACTAAGCATATGGCACAAAATTTCCAGCAAGGTAAATTATGTTACAAAAGTATGATCCTGCTTCAAAGCACTGACACCTGGTCTGCATCCCACTGGGGGAAAACCCCTTAGAAATTACATTAATGGACTGAACAATAGTCAGAAAGAGAACATAATTTATTATAGTGAGAACAGGGTAATACTATCTCCCTGACTTCCTGCTGTCACTCTATTTACTCTAGCCTGTTGGTGCCTAAGTGGTGATCACTTGAGGCAATACATTAAGACTTGAAAGGAACAATATATTTTACAATTAGGTTAGCAAACACAAGCAATGGTATTTCTCCCTGTTGATAATTACAAATCAATTATGTTATATGTTTTAAAAAATGATAACTCCCACTGTGCTTTTGCAAAGAAAATGTACTCAGAAAGATATAAGATCTTTAGGGCCAAGTACTAGAACATGTGCAGTGGTTAGCAACAAAAATGTTTTAACCCTGAAGCAATACTTCTGTGAAAAATAGATTAAATTAAGGTCAGCTGGAGCAAACTGCTGCTAAACATGGTTAGTGTAAAAGAAAGAGCATCTTTAAGGAGGGAGCTAATGGGACTGAATTTTTATTTCTAATGAACTGAAGATCCAGGCTCTGATGCAATGTGTTATAATCTGTTTATTATACTACAGGGGTTTTTCCTCAATTCCACGAGCAAGTATAAAGTAAACTGTTTCATAATAGACTAGTGACTACATAAGTCTGATTTCCACAAATCATCATTTCTCTTACAAGTAATGGCTTAGTTATTTGTAAAAAGGAAGAGCACTAAGATTATTTACTTTAGCACTGTATGTAGGCTCATAGAAGTAATTCTCAAATAATCATAGTAAATCAATTCTCCAGTATTGTGTATGGAACCCTAACAATGGAGAGATGAGAAAAGATGAATAGTCTCTCTGAAAAATAAACACCATTTATTGTAAAACACTTGCATGAGAGATGCCTGAACGGAGCTGAATGCGTTTCCTGCTCTTAGAGCATGGCCAAGTAGGGGTGTGTGGAGCACACTTGCTGGTCACTGGTCAAAACCACCTACCAGAGGAGCTGCCTTATAATATGAATCAGAGAGGTATTGGATACATTCCTGAATATTTCCTAGCTTTTAACAGGTGTAAATGCTCCATTTCATCCATGTTTAGAATGTTATTTGTACTTCTAAGTCTTTGGTATAGCTACTATGAGTCAGTGTCTCATTTGTTCTTTCAGTTTTTCACTGCTGCTCTATTGTTACATTTCTTGAAGTGTAGCCAGGCTAGTTAGACGTGGTAGTGTTTTATTGCTGTTACTGTGAGAGTATGCTAGTAATTAATCAAAATGTTTGGTTTGTACTGGAATTTAAATAAATATGGACAATGTGTTTAAAAACCCAGACAAACACTAGACAAACAAAACCCACACACTAACTTAATTCGCATATGCAAATATTGTGCTTGCAGGTGCAAATGGGATAATTGTGCATGGAAATAATCACAACTCATTTGCATGTATAATTTGTATATACAGTAGTGGCATATGCATATCTACTGGTGCAAAAACTTCTTTGGAATCCAGATAATTACTTTTGTATTGGTTAATACCTGGAGGCACTTTCTCTTTTACGGTGTCTTTTTGCCCTAGAGGATCTTACACAATCATACATGCCTCATGTTATTGTATGTGATATTCTTTCATAAATAGAACAGGGAAAGGTCATGTCTGAAAATCTCCCACGTGCTGCAAAAGGCTCCTTTCACTTTCAGAAAAAGGAACATGTGTATGTGTGTGTGTATATATATACATATATAAAAGGAAAGCACCATTCCCAAATTATCTCCTGCTTTTGCTTGGGAAGTGAAGGCAAAGAGGAAAGAGAAAGAAGCTCTGAAATGAGAAAGAAACCCAAGCAGACAGGGAAAGTGGCCCTCTGTGAAATGGTCAGCATCCTGTTTCATGATGTAAGCTGCTGATGTTGCAGCTTCATGGCATTTCCCATCAAATATGACAGGCTTTATAGCAGTTCTAAATTAGAGTAGAGGAAAGTACAGATGGTTAAAAAGTGAGTGTAGTGTGCAATTGCTGTGGATCTTGTTGTCACTTTTAGTCCTAGTGAAGCCTAAATACTATATTATTGTCTGTTTTGTTGACAGCACCTGCGAAAGCAAAATAAAAAAAAAGTCTTCACTTTTTCTTTGACACTGAAGTTATTTCTGTGTTAATTTTCCATGTTTTGCTTCAAAGGATGGATATAAAACTGTACTTTCATACCGCAGCTTTCAACTGCGTGGTTATTGTCTAGCGATTAGAGTTTGGGATTAAGATGAGTCGAAAATGCACCAAAGTGCTGCTTTGGCTCCTGTTATATCTATGCAAAAAGAATGTGAGTCCTTTGATCACTTCAGCTGATTAGTAACTTTAGATCTCTTTTGTGTGTGTGTCTTAGTGTTGAACATACAGATCTTCCGTAGTACCTAATAACACTGTATCTTATACTTGTGATAGAATGTGATATATTAAGTGGAGCTTATACTAAATACATATATTTTCATAAGTTATGCTGCCTGGTAACCTTATGGTTTGTAGGTCTTTTCTGGCTGGGAACAAAATTCTAATGTAATTAAATAGTACTTAGAATAAACTGTGGTGAACTGATACACAGTGTTTGGAATGAAATGAGCAACACAGCAACGGACCCAGTCAGAGCTGAGCTGGGAACAGTGGGCAGCTTAATGCATTCTAAACCACCTAGGGATGCACACTGAGAACAGCAGAGGATTTTCTGAAACAACAAGAGCCTGGGTATAGTTGCTCAGAATCTTGTTTAAAATGAGATCCCCAAAAAAGCACAGCATTTCCATGATTGCTGTTACTTTAAACCAAATTTTTTACACTAATTTTTAATTGCAGACAAGGCTTCCTTTGGGTACTGTGGTTCTGAAAGATGATTGATGCAGCTGATGTCCAGAATCAGTAGTTAATACATTTTAATATGCTTTTTTTGACATGCACATCTTTTAGGAAAATGGCATCTTTCATGTGGCATGTGATGTGGATAGTAGGAAGAATCTATCAGAGAGATTTGAATCTTGGTGGGGAAACCTTACCCCATAGAGTTAGACTTGACTTTTTCAAGGGCCTAAGAACATCTTTTAGGCCTATGTGTTTTGTGTGGTGTTGCCTTTTAAAGAGTGTTTAACTTTCAGTTGTTTTAGGAAAGTCCAGTGAGAGTTCCTGGGCACATCAAGACTTTCCTGCTGCTTGGCTTCAAATGTGGGCAAGTTCATGGCTTAGGTCAAACTGAGAAAGGGCTCTTTGCTTAATTTCATTTAGTTATTTCTCTCTATATTATTAGGTTTCTGTGCCTACTACAGTTTATTGACTACATCAAATACAAAATCTGGTAAACTTTGTGATCCAGCATAAAGTCAGTGTTTCAGAGACATGAAATTAATGCAGCTGATTTGTGTAGGAATTAAGACTACACAGTGGGAGTACTAGCAAATCTGAAAGAGCAGAATTTAGTTTAAAAGATCTTTCCCTTAGAGTATGGAAAAATCTAGAAAGTTTGACATTATGAGGAATTTCATTATAATTCACTCTTTGACAGTTGACTCACAGGCTCCCGTCATGATCTTGCTGTGCTAGCTGAAGTTTCTGTGTTGAAGAACTCAGGCGTTTGGAGCAGTCTATGGTGTGAAGCGACACAATGCTTGCATATGCAGGTCGCATATGTGCAGTAGTTTTGCAGCCTATATTCTG
Organism: Aramus guarauna; assembly: GCA_013400195.1. Lineage (NCBI taxonomy): Eukaryota > Metazoa > Chordata > Aves > Gruiformes > Aramidae > Aramus > Aramus guarauna. The sequence goes on along the minus strand of VXBL01010520.1, from coordinate 3,538,311 downwards.
TGCACTTGAAATGCACAGATTCAATTCATTAATAGGTTACTCATCATTTATGGTCAAGTATGTGCAGGTCCCCTAGAGTTTGCACTTAGGAAGCATAGCAGACATCAAAAATAAGCCAGCTGGGCGGTTTTGCTATTCATCTTTTCCTGTGTGTCTTCAGCTGAACGGAAGTGATGAGTTGTCTGCAAAATAAAATGTTGGTTTTTATTTATTTTAGTCTCAGAGGTAAGAAGCCATCTCTGTAAGCATCTTGGTAGAACAGAACCCATATTTTTAAAATATGAGAACGAGTCCCTGGTGATAGCATATATGAGGAAGAAGGGCTGTGAGCAGCCCTCCTTCCCTTTGGAATGCAAGAGGTCTCCTAGCACATGTTCCCAGCATTGTCAATTTGGTGGAGGAGAGCCCATGCCTGGCACTCTGGCACAGCAAAGCACAATAAGATTAGAGAAATACATATAGGAAGCTTAAACTAATAGGAGGCAGAAAGCTGATTATGGGCTCTGTTAATTCATTGAATTAGAATCAAAATGTCTTAGAAGCTAGAAGACCTGCTGGGTTTAGTAGTATGGATTACACTGAAGATTATTTCTAGCGGTAATATATATAGTCTGGATCTGTTATATGAATGCCCACTTTGTCATTTCTAGAGAAATGACAAGTAACTCCAGGAAGAGTTATCTATCTGCTCAGTCTGACAGGAACAAGAGAAAAAGTGTGTCTTTGGTTGGTTGTTTCTTTCCAACTCAACATGTGACGTACAAAAATCACATCCAGATTTGTGTAAGGAAATGCAATAACAGAAGCGCATCTCTTGTACAGCATACACACTTGGCGAGTAAAAGGTAAGTTACTGAAAAGACATCAAGAAAATTGCTTTTAACTAAGAGCTGTATAATCAGTATAGTTTGCTATATCAGCTTGCCGAAGGGACATGTAGTTTTCAAATAGGAATAGTTTTTGTCATGGAGACCAAAAGTATTCCTGAGAACTGTTACTTTAATTTCTCATGAACTTTCTCAAGGCCAGTCAGTTGTATTCATTACTATAGGTTTCTGTCCTCTTCACTGACAACCATTTCTTTGCACTCAGACCTTTGAAAATACAAGTTAGATGACCTCTTCTGGCTCTCAGTCATATTAAATTTCATGCTTTTATCAAAGAAATTAATTATCCTTATAGTTAAGATGTAAAGAATAACTATCAGTTTTTTGGAATTAGGCAGTAGTCTTATGTTGTAACTTAGACTGCATTTTTAACTTGCTTCATATGCTCTGACGTTTTATTTTATTTAATATTCTAGGGTGCCCCAAGGTGCTTTAACATGAAGGCTGCTGTAAAAATAAAGTGATAGATGAAATGCTTCCCCAGGAGCATTTTGGGAAAACTAGACTATCAGGTCATCAGTACATAGGGCCAATAGTTAAAATACACAGTAAAATCAGTTTCAGTAACCTACTAAAAATGCATCATTTATTCATCTTATCCATCACACCTGGCAAAGAGAGCTCCTGAAACCATCACAGTTCCTCTTTCTAAAAATGTACATGGAGACTTTCTGCTTCCCAAAGTGAGGGGCCTGATGCAGAGTGAGAATTGTTTGAGGGAAAGTTAAAAGCAGAATGGAATTAGGATTCTTTCACAGTGAAGTATTGTCCTGTTTATTGAACTTTTATTTTTTCATGCATAAACTGAGGCAAAAGATGAGTTGAACTAGCAGCAGTGCAAGGATTGTGTAACAGGAATCTATATCAAAGCCTAAATGATGCCTGAAAATCCTGTGTAATTTTTTCAAGCTTTTTTCTTCTTGATATGTCTCACCTAGGATGCAGCATGCAAGCTGCATCCAGTGCAGTTCTTCAGGTGACTTGTGAAGGGCCGATCTTTTCTCTCGTACTATTGCAATCTTTTGAGTTACAGTCCTGTGAGATCAGAAGTGCAGCTAACATCCAGCATGGACATAGGCTGTATAGAACCTGTGCGTGGCCCATGTCTGCAGATGTAATTTCACCATGGCTGTGAAGAGCACTTGAGGTTATCTAGGAGCAGTTATTTCTGCTTCTCAGCTCTCTTAAGATAACTACCCGGGTAGACAACTAATGGGTTTGCTTGACACATGCCACCCCTGCTCCCCCTTAAGATTTCACTGGGGAAGAGGGCTAGAGTTGTAGCTTTCCAGTATACTGCTGCACTGACAAGGGAACATTTCTAGGTAAGGTGAAGGGCAGCTAATGTATAGAGATAGGTGTCTTTTTTTTTAATAATTTCTGTAAGTCTGAATAAAATAGATTACTCTGAGCCTTACAGTGCTCTGTAAGAAAGAAAACAGCCTAACCCTAGAGATTGTTCTACTGTATTTTTACAATTAATAGTTTATGATTTTCTACTTCCTATCTTAAGGAAAAATAAGCATTGGTGCAAAACCTAGTTATTAAGAATCCTAAGTGCTATCATTATTGTATAGCTTTTTATATCCTCAAAATAAAAATGGTAGACAGAGCATTTGTAAGTGCTTTGATAACTGGTTGTCACTTGCTAAAGAATGGACACCAAGAATATCAGCTATTCATGCAGAGTCACTGAAAAGCTTAAGAACGTATAGTTGTTATTAATTTCAATCTGAAGAACTGAATTTACTGACTAGTAATGAAATCAGCTTTCTGATATGCAAGAAACCATAATTTACAGTGGGGATACAGTGTTTCAGCTTTTGGCAAATCCTCTGAGGTACAATTATACACACTCTGTCCTCTTAAAATAAATTTCTCCTCCATCCCATGTTTGTGTCACATAGTTGTGTAGGTGGAGATAAAGCATATTTTTAAAACTGAAAGGTTATTTTATTCGAAGAAACTCACTGGGTCATAACACCATCTAACTTCTGTCTTATTAATTCTCAAATCGGTTTGGTAGCATCATCTCCAAAACTCCTGTATTTATATACTTTCATTCTTTGCTTATATATATGATTACATGTACATGTACAAATCACTTTTAGTGTTATGTTATAATCTACTAAAAACCTCATGAAGGCCTAAATGTTCAGAATAGCTCTTCAGTACTCATGGCAAAGCATTTGTCTCTTGCATATCTGAATTCTAAAGGTTTCATTATCAGTGTGTGAATTCGCCCCTTTAGATTTTCTTTAAAAAACAAAACAAAACATCCTACAACAACGTGGAACACTTTGGAACAAGGTTGATTTTGTTTTAGTGTTGTTAGCGTATTGTGAAATATCACATCATATTAACTTATCTTTTTCTGGCTCACTTGCTTTAAGGCAATAGGACAAAATGCAATATAACCTGAATTTTAAGTACATGATATATTGTAAAATATTTTATTTTTCCTATAAATAGTAGCTATCACCAATGCACAGTGTCTTAAAGTGATGCAGTAGTTAATTTTGAATTCTCAAGGGACAGTTCGCAGTGATTGGCTTTCTGCATTACGATCCAAACATCACAAACTATGATTCAGATTTTGCTTTCAGGGTCTTGCCTTTACAAAATAGCCTATCGCATAGACAGTCAATCAATTCTGTGTACTGTAATTGTGTTAAGACAGCATTGCAAAAATCTGTTTACAGCTATCTGTCCATCGATCCAGAAACAAAGCAAGGACTAAAAAACAAGAACAACTGTCAAAGCCTAAATGCTTCCTTGCTGATTCTCATAATACATAGGATAAGATCCAGAAATACTGATAACTATTATAAAGATGGTACCTGCAAATTCCTATCAGGCAGTAACACATTAAATGGCAGTGTTAATTTCTAGTCTCACAATATGAATGTACTCTGAGATTTTCTATCTCTGTATCTGGCATTACTTGATGAGATTTTTAGAGATCTTACTCTGGAATCTGTAGCCCTGATTTTACTTTAAGCTATAACGTTTATTGAATTTCACCTACATTGAACAAAATGTGAGTTGTGTGAGCTGGGGTAGGATGAAGCTCAGACCCTTGTGAAAGCAATGAGAGATGGAGAATTAGCAGATCAAGTTGCTTATGATTAAGCGCACACATTTAAATTTTCATTAGTTTGCACAATGAAAGAAATGTATCACAGGTGATTCTTGGTGAGACTGTTATTGCCAGGTTCTGGGAAAGATGGGAAATGTGCTGAAAAGGAGATGGAGGCTTGTATATTGCCCTTGTAGCCCCAGATTTTCCAGGTTTCCTTTCAGTTGCTTTCTGATATTTGACTAGGGTGGAGACTAGGGTCCTGTAGCACCTGCATAACGAAGGACCCTTGGCTTGAATGTGTAGCAATGAGTGAATAATTTACAGGAAAATGCAAAGGAACATTTCTTTGATGCCGTTTTCTCTGTTCAAGTCAAAGATTCTGCAATTTCTCCATTTTTTTTCATTGTTTCAATATATATTATTTAGTGTTTTTCATGACCTTCAGCCTTTGCTCTGAACTATGCTGCTTAATTTTGTGCAGATGGGCACAAAATCTTCCCCTGCAAATATAAAATGTGACTTTGAAATTTTCTGGATGTGAATGTTCAGGTACTGTGGTGAGAGGGGTTGGCTGATAGACCTTTCATATTTCAAAGGCTTTTGATAGATCTAAATTTAGTTTAGACATCTCAACTTTGTCACTGGAAGTTCATGAATTATACACAGGTCTGAACAGACATGTGCCATCATTAATCACGTTGGTCAAGAATGTTTCCCTGTTTGAACATCTGGTGCCATACCCCTTGTTTGCAAAAAAACATTCCCAACTTCCTCTTTTCCAGTTGTTATTCCTCAGCTTTTCCTATCTTGAGATCATGAAATCTGTTTCATGCAGCGATGCACCCCATGTGCATCCTGATGTTAATTCAGCTACAGCAGTGTGTGCTAGATGCAGACCTCAAACCTCAGTAAAATCCCTATATCCACTCACCCTTGGGCAATATAGCTTTGTATTTTTAATACAGGAAAAAACTGAAGCTCAATATTACACGTCATTGAAAACCGCATCTGAATTTTTAAGTGAGTGCTATATTAGAGGCATTACAAATATAATCAATGCCTTCTCTTCCGAATAGTTGCAAATTGTATTTCACTTTCAAATTGAGTTTGGGAATGAAGGGTGCTGCAGTTGCAAGTGGAAGATAGCTGGATTTCACCTTTCTGCATTTCAAAACAGAATATTTCCATGAGAGCCATTTATACAAATGGGCCAAGACATATCACAGTCTTGTGTAAATGTTGCTGATGCTCGAGCCTCGTCAGGTTTGTGCCTCCTGATCTTCACTACAAAGAAATTGTGAAAACATGTCACTTTATCACTTTGAGGAATTAATTTGTCATCCAGGATTTTTTAATCTCTGAGAGCATAACCATTTCTGACTTGTTTGTTTTATAACTCCACACTGAAAGAGAGATATTACCTGCTTTGATATGCCTGTTGCTCTCACCACAGGGGGAAAAAATAACACACCAGCAACTAAAGCATTTAAAGTGCCTTGAGGGTGCTGGCCGTGCCTCTCGATCGGGGAGGCCTGGCCATGGCTGGAGGCCAGGGCTGGGAGCGCGCTGCCGCCATGCTGGTGCCACCTCAGACCTCGGCTGCAGGCGGCCCGGCTTCCCGCCAAAACCTCTCGGGGCTCTTCCCTTGCACGGGTGCATGAGTCAGTTTGGGTCACCTTCTGAGGTAAAAACAAATGGTGTGCCTTCGATTGTGTACAAGGTCTGTTTCTCCTGAGGTGATGTTAGAGAGATTTCTGACAAGAGGAGTTATATGTTATTAAGTAACATTTTGAGTCATCTGTTTTCTGCAGATCGCTCTGCTCTTGGTTTCCTTTTCCTGCTTGGAAAGCAAGAGGTTGGAGAGACAACACTACTGAAGGCTTAATTTCTCTAAGTATGGGAATTATTTCTCAGTTAAGTAATTTAAGAATCACTGCGTGCTTCATTTTCTGTCCAATACTAAAAAGTCCAATTGAAAAATTACTGGTATTTTTCTCCTCAGAATGTGAGCACTTATTGTCTGAAGGTATCTAGTGTAAACTGCCTAATTGCTGGTTGCTCAGTACAGGCCCCCCCGAATCTTGTCAGCCTTTTCCAAAAGAAAAGGCTCAATGCCTCTGTTTTCTTTGCACAGCTCCATCCGGGTATGTTGTGAATCCTGACTTAACGAGTAACTTGAGCACGTATTTTTTTAAAGACAATTTTTTTTTTTTTTAGTTCTTCTGAGGCTGCTCAGGAGCTACTGTACATTCAATGTGACAAAAACCTTAAAATTTCTGGTTTTCACTATATATATTTATGTGTACATACATGGAAGTATAAATAGAATGGTCTTGATAACTTATTTATGAAGGCTGGAATATTTAGATCATCAATATCTTACTGCAATAGTTAAGGGTTTCATCAAGATAAAAAATTTAAAGGGAAAACCAACTTTGGTCACAGATTTGCTAATGCAGTAATAAAAGCTTTAAACTGGAGCTGATGGAGGTCAGAAGCATAAATCAGAGAGGTAAGACCCACAGTGACATGGACAAAAGCCAAATATAGGTATTTATAATAAAGTCACTGGAAGGATAGAGAGGAAGAAGACTGTATTTTGTCCATATTTTAATACAAAACCCATATAGAGTAACCTGGAGGAACTGGAAGTTTTAAATTGTATTTTACTTGGTTTACTGGTAAATCTTTTGGAACAACTTGATGGCATATCAACACAGGAGTTGTAGTGGTTGCTCTGAAAGATGCCAGTGGGTAAAGGAAATTTGCCTTGGAGTATTCTGCCTTGGTTCTCAATTGTAGTTCAGAAACTTGTTGAAGAGCTGAGAATTTCCCAAAGCACAGGACTTCTTGGCAGAGATCATCAGTGGAGACTTCAGGAAAAGGCTGTTGGAAAAGGTTGTGACAGCACAGAGAGGAAAGTTCTTGCTCTGCATCTTTTACTTCTGAAGTCATATTGCCTGACAGTCTGTTGCTGCTTTCCTGTGCATGCTGCCTATGTAAACAACTGAGACCGCAATCTCAAGACCCAAAGAGCTAGGTGCTTAAAGATAAGCAACCTGCAGGATTTTCTGCCTAAGAAAGCCTAGGAATAAGTTGAGAACAGTGTTTTTCCAACTTAATACTTGTCAGTAAGATATATTTAAATGCACATATGTACACACACATGCTATTTTACACACATACATATATATTTTTTTTTATATAAAAAATTCAGGTGACACTGCTCAGCTCGATTACCGAAGCTTGGGGATGCATCTTCCAACACCCAGTTCTGGGCATTGTTTATTTTTAGAGAGCTGGAAGTGTTTGATTTCTGTGTTGAGTAATCAGCTGGGCTTTTTTTTTTTTTTTCCTGCTAGCTCATGATATTATCCTATAGGATACGATACCCTTGAGCCCCTCTGAGCTCTTTGTGCTGCACAAATCATCTTTAACCTGAGCAGGCTACTCACGCTGCTGTTGGAATAACTGCCTATCCTTTCCCACAGCATGCTGTTATTGTAGGTAGGCTTTAGTTGCATGGATGCAAAGCTGGGCACTGTGATCTCTGACTGACAGGCTTCTAGGAAATTTTTGGCTGTATTGGCAAAAGATTCTTAGGATTCTGGTACAGCAGCTAGAAAGGAGTGCATTAATGTGTGCACAAGGGCAAAAATTTTGGTATAAAACTGTAAGTTTGTGTTTACATATTCCACACCTGTAGGTAGGAACATCAATATGTATAATTGTGTGTATATGCATTATTCGAGCATAATTGCCCATATGAAAAAACCCTGTCATTAAAATTCCTCTAGTATGGAGGAATGCAAAACACTTCATGCAGTCATATCAGAAGCAGTTATTTCAAGTAGAGTCCTTTTGTTATCTTCCTGATTGTTGACTCTGTTAGCTAAGGCTTAAATCAATGACTGTGAACATGGAAAAAAAAATCTCTACAGACAACCAGTCTGTTTTGTCCCGAATGAATTTATGATATGCTGTGGTCATCATTCAGTGAAAATCAAGAGCTGAGAATAGTGGTTTCACATTAATACAGTCAAATCACTGCTTAAAACTGGAGTTATAATCCTTTAAATTTAATTTTGTGGGCAAATTGCAGCTGCCAGCTCCTCAATTTGATTGGTTCCAAAAACAACTCAACATAAGAAATTGAAAATGCCAGGAGGCATCAGTTCGGTAAATATATTAGTGTACCATCTGGAATGTAGTGACCTTGGACATTTTGCTTGGCCTTAGTATCTTATTGCTGGAAGTAATTCAGCTATTAATACTTGATTGAGTTTACGCCTTTGACTAGACAGAACTCGATCCTAACTTCTCACTCAAAGAATAGGTGACATCTAATTTAATAAGGTATTAAATGCACATTATAATAATTTGTTAGTTTTCTTATAGAAAAAGACCAGACAAATAAATATAGATTGTTTTGAAACCTACTGTATGGTGCAATACAGGAAAGAGAACAAGCTTTCTGGGTTTCATGACAGCCTCAGTGAAGCATAACAACTAATTTTAGAGATGTCTGCCTTTGAGCTATTATTTATCAGGTTTCAAAAAAATTCTGATTGTGCCTTAAATCATTATCAAGTTCTGAGGAAACAATTTCTAGATTAAATTACTTTAGTACTGGTGAAATGTTACGTTATTGATACAGGGCCCAGTGAAATTACTGGAGAGAATTGTATTGATTTGAAGTAAGCTAAAAATCAAGTGCTTCACAAGCTAATTTACATCAGTGAGGTGAAGAGTATCAAACCTTTCGCTCACTGGAAGTTAGATGTAGTCTAGACCTCACTATATCCTGCCTGCAGCTAACACATACCTGGATATTTAATTGTGTGCATGTGGATGGGCTTGTTAATGTCAATCATACTGCTCTTGCTCTAACATTAGAGGTGCCTGTAAGGACTGGTGCTTTAGGTTGTAAGTGAATATGAGAAGTTTTAACATCAGCTGCCTTCTTACTAATATAGTTGTTCATTGTAATAGCAAGAGTGTTATACAGAACTCTGCACACAAAGCATATTAATAGTTAGTAACACTTATAGAAATTTTGAGTAAATTAGTAAAAGTATCTAGTCTCTTAGCAATATCTAAGGTCTCACAGAATCACAGAACAGTAGGGGTTAGAAGGGACCTCTGGAGATCATCTAGTCCAACCTCCTGTCTTTCTTGAACTGGGGAGCCCAGAACTGGGCGCATTACTCCAGATGTGGCGTCACCAGGGCAGAGTAGAGGGGGAAGGATAACCTCCCTTGACCTGCTGGCCATGATTCTCTTAATGCACCCCAGGATACCATTGGCCTTGTCCACAAAGGCACACTGCTGGCTCATGCTTAACTTGTCCACCAGGACTCCCAGGTCCTTCTCTGCGGCACTGCTTCCCAGCAGGTCAACTCCCAAACTTTCTGCACAGGGGAGCCCAGTTGCTGAGCTGTGCCATTTGAGCTAGAAAATGAATCGATATGTAAAAAGAGCAGAAAGCAAAGTGTGAAATGTGAGGAAATATTAATTTTAATTTCATGTACATGATCTACTCAAAGTATGAAATGTCTGAGAAACAAATTACTACAGCTGACATATGACCTGCCCTGAGGGAAGAAGGCCTAGAAGGATGGCCCTTGAAGGGGAAGCCTGTTTTGAATTGATAGAAGGGTCAGGGGTTCCCCTGAGTTGAGTGGCAGACCTTCCATCCGACTGTCTCCACGCCCTGTTCACTGGGGCAAAATTGCATCTCTTAGAGTTAATTGTGCTCTCAGTGCTGTGAATTCTTGCCGTAGCATACTTTAATGAATTCAGAAAACATAAAAGATGGGGATTAGAAATTCACTATTCTGCTGATTTTCTTGAAGCATAGCCTAAACTCAGGGATTTTTCAGTGTCATCTCTGCCAGATAGTAGTACTACTACTAGTTAGCTATTGCACAAGGAGTTTGAAAGCCTTATCTTGTTATTACTTGTGAAGCACTTTAGTAAATCAAATCCATATGAGCAAAAAATGCAAATAGGTAAGTTGTCCATGTCTTAACAGTGACATCAATAGTAAAATCTGAATAAAGACTGACTTTAGTGTAAGGCTGGTCACTTGAAATGGGGCAGTGTGTACCTGGGTATTCCTTACAAGAACATCACACACACTTTGTGTGCAGGTCCACAAACGTTAAAGTTGACAAAGAGGGAAGTGTTTCTCAGTGTAACTAACTGTACTCCACAGAAGTACAGAAAAAGTTGAACTGCTAGGTTGCCTTCTTAAGAACCATAATGAAAATAGGCAATGGCAGCAATGACTTCTTTTTTATTCACTTTTTCCAATATCAGTTGGTCCTGCACAGAGGAGATCGTGGCAGCATAACTTAATTTGTCCTTTAGAGGATTATTAAAGACCAAGATGATCTGTGACCCAAGCAGATCTGTGTTACTGCTTTCTTAGAGGTTTCCCTTATCCATGAGCTATGTGACTCCTGTTGGATTAAATCTTTTCTCTAAGGAAAAATGTGGTTAAAAATAAACTTTGAATAATCAGATGATCAAATTTAATTGCAAATTTCCTTTAATTTTGCAAAGATTTTTTCTGAATCTTGATGTTTCATACTCCATATTTTAGCGGATACCTCTACTTGCATTGTCAAAAGCCGCGTAAAGAAGGATCAGTCATTGTGTTTTAGGTGGTTGAAGGTTTCCCCTGCTTTCCTCCCACTCAGATGGAGAGGGAGAGCATTTTGACAAATCTTTGGAATTTTGAGGTCTGTTGTCTGGTGAGTCTTATTGATATTACTTACAAAATACATTCTGCATAAGCAATGGGAATAGCAAGCATGGAAGCTGGCATGTCACAGGATTTTGTATTCAGTCTTCTGCCTCCATCCAGACCATGAAAACTGAACACTTTGAATTATAGTGGCTTAAGGATTTTTTTTTTTTTGCATTACTAAGAGAAAAATGTATTAGAAAGATATAAAAATAATCTTCCCCTTACTTGCCTCTTTGCTGCTTGCACCCTGATAGAGGAAAACAGGGTCCCTGGATCCTGGTTGTGTTTGGCAGAATGATCTGATACACTGTCAGCAGTGTCTCCCACCAAGCCCATTTTGGGATTTTGAGTATGACAACTATTGCAGTGTCTTTGTTTCCCATTCTCCTCCATTTCTTCTTTAAGCCAAGGTAAAAGCAATGCTTAACACACTGGGAAAGGCTGTTAATGAAGTCCAGGAAAGTTTTGGGGTAACATGGTCATTCCTGGCACTATGACATTTGAGAAACTTGAAACTGAGCTTAGTGGTGCTGACTGCAGGTGGTGCAGTAGGAAACAAGATCCGCAGTTGATAAATAGCACAGAAATGAATGGTTCCAATTAGTGGGAGGCTTCAGTATTGCTGAGTGGCTTGCTTTCCTTTGTATGTTTGTGTTTTCAAAATTAAACTTTGTTTTCTGACTGTGCTTATATGGAAGAGTTGATGTTTTCATTCTCTAAGTACTTGCCGAAATGGCATAAATATTGAGACACAAACACTCCAGTGTTTGCTGAGGGTTGGAGAACAGAAGTACAAACTTTCAGCTTATATGACACTTCAGAAAAGTGAGTTTGGGGCCTCAGATAGAGACAGACAGAACTGGCTAAAAAGTCATTCCCAAACCACAAGCACTCCATTGAAGGAAGAGGAATAGACTTGGCAGACAAAACAAACAATGCCGAGTGTGCTGTAAAGCCCAGCGCTTTTCTTTTTATTTTTCAACTCAGCTGGAACACCACTGAGTGATTTATAGCAGGGAGAGATTCATAACTCTCACATCCCCGCCTTTCGGTCTCACAGCCATACCTGAAGCAACCTTTTTCCCCAGCCTGCTTTATCCAAGTTGTTTTATCTGCTGTTGGCTTTCATATAGCTGGCACTGACACTTTGTACAAATGTGGAACTTCCTTGGGAATAATTCTTTTTTAACTCTTAAAGACCTGTTCATGCAGCAAAGTTGTTACTCTGTATACCTTTCCATCTAGAAACTGTATTCCAGAATAAAAGTGATTAATCCAGACTGAAGTTAATTATACTGGGGGAAAAAAAAATTTCCTTTTGTGTGCTATGTTTGTACTGAGAGTTAGATGAGAATAGCATAGCAGAATATAGTTATGACTGATGGGAAATTTCCCATGTAAACAAACCTCCGACACATGGCCTAAAATGCCAGGTTTTAAAGAAACTGACAATAAGAAGAAAGCGCTCTTCCCAGACACTCTGCCAAGTTCCACACACAGTGAAATTTGAGGCTTCCCCTGCTTCAATGTGGCTTTTTTTCTTAAATAAACCCATTTCCTCTGCTTAAGTTTTCTGCTGAAGAGGCATCTATTCAGAGCACAGGCAATGGTGTGCTACTTTTTATATGCTCCATAAGCCATTGAGTATCAAGCCATTGCACAAAGGATTCAACATTTGAATTATGGTTTCTCAAATTCAGGAAAGAGGAAGTTCTTTTGCAATATCTTAAGTAAAGTGCAGTGCATCAGAGCTTGTTACATTGATGGTCCTTTACTCTGACATTTTGATTTAGTTTAAAATTCTGTTTAAACTCTACTTCTAGATAGTGGTGCTTAAATTTTTTATTGGCAGTCTGTTTAGAACTAGTCTACCCAATTTGTTTTCCTTCTGTGGATTGGCTGACAAAAATACAAAAGTACACAGTAGCTTGAAAATCATCTCTGAAACTTTAAAGGACCTGGGGATTGACAAAGGAATGGGTTCACTAGGAGGATTCGGCTCTGGTAATTCTGCACCTATCCTCTTGCTTAGGAGATGAGCCATCCTACTAAAAACATTGAGATTAAATGTGCTATGTTTAGGGTAACCTCTAGGGACTGAAAATTCCAATTAAAATGCTACACTATTGTAAAGGTCTTTTTGCTGCTGGTGTTTTATAACAATGTCTAGATGTGCACTGTAACTTCTGAAAAGTTAAAAATCAAAGTATCTTGCAAAGTTTGATACTAGTTTTAGTAATTCTTGTAGCCTGCAGTTATCAAGGATTCATCTATGCCTTGATGATTATTAAAGATAAGAATTGATATTTCTAGCTATGATAGATATGTTAGAATGCTACTATTCTATTAAGGTCAATCTAGTGATTGTGAGGAATGACACCAGGGTTTAACTTGGTCCCTTTTAAATTGCAAAGTGTGTAATTTTCTCCTGAGGTACAGGCTGTGTAATCAGATATCCAGGTAGTTTTGTCATTTGTCCAAAGCACTTGAAGCCTAAGAAGGGAAGCATCCAATCTGATACAGGGACAATCTTACAGATACAGTATAAATTGACAGTTGCTATTGTAGAGAAGAAAGGATTAACTGCTCAAAAAAATTGTGCTGATCTTCAGAAGTTTATATTTTGGTTATCTGAAGAGTTATTAGCTTGAAATTAATTTTGTTAAATAGAATTTGGGTCTTTAAACTGCTGTTATATTTATGCTAATAAAAAGCATAATTTTCAAACCTACAAAATGAAAACCTGCTTAAAGCATAAATCTATCCTGAGCCACTCTGTGTAATCCTATAGGCAGGGAATTTCTAAAACAAATACCTGGGAAGGAGCAACTCTTTTTGACAGGCACATTTGCTAGGCACCAAGGCAGTTTTTTGAGAAATTTCCTCTGAATTGAGTTCAGCTGTTCTCACTGCAGGGAGGTTTCATTATTCATTTAACTCTTTTGGGAACAAAGATACAGATCTAAAAATCCTTACTCTGAAAGATGATGAACTCCCTCAAATGTCTTTGCTTATTATGTACCACTAGATCAGCCCTGCAATTTTAACACAGAGGACCAAATGCATCCCACATGTGAGTCTTTCAAATTCAGTGAAACTATGCTGAGGGTGAACTTGGATATCAACAACTTTTTAGATCTAAATATCAGGGTCATTACTTAGATCCCTTAGTCCTTGATGTAGGCGTCTTACAGCTCACGAAAGGAGTGGGGCTATTTAAATATTCAGGGAGCAAGCAGTGCCTGTGAGAGCAGCAAGAGGTCTCCTCCTTTAAATGGATAAATGGCCAACGAGTTCCAAATGTAGAGAGGGAAAGGAGGAGAGAAACCTGCTGTGGAAGAGTGTACATGGCAAAACGCAAAGACAGACATTTCAGGAGGACAAATAGCAGGAAAATCTCAAAAGTGTCTACTGCTGAATATCTAGGAAAATTGCCCCCCCCCCCCCTTTTTTTTTTTCCATCTCAAACTGTAAAGTGGAGCAGTAATACAAAATCCCATTGCTCTGCCCAATCATTATGGCCCCATTTCCTATTAGAAGGAACCAGAACTCTTCTTCATACCACTCAACCCTGTTTTTTTTTGTTTGTTTTTTTTTTTTTTTTCTTCCCCTCCTCCTCAAATGATGTTTCAAGTTCTGGAATTAGTTTTAGTACTTAGACACAAGTACAGTAAAAAAACCTCAAGGTCATTTTCTTCCTTTCTCTCATCAAATTATTATTCTTTTTGGCTTTCTACACCTTTAGTTGAGTGGGAAAAGTACCCAAGTCTCCACTGTCTGTGCTTCCTACTAATCCATCATGATGTGTGGGAGGGAGCAAGTGGCTACGGTGAAAATGAAGTCCAGACTGAATGTATAGAAATACAAGGTGGATTCATAGTTGCCTTCATAAGGACGTATCTGTGGAAGGTTTTGGGTTTTTAATAGAGTGAGTGAACATTTCCCTTTGTACTAATGCCACTTTATTCTACTCAAGGAACTTCCTTAGATTTTTTTTTTCCTTAAAATGCAACTGTGGAGCCTTAGAGGATATAACATTTAGAGTTCACATTCTACCTGTTTCAGAAAATGTGGCAAGCTGTTTGTCTCCTGGTCAGAGACAAATGGAAATGGCTGCTGGCATACTGAAGTGTCACACAGAAGGAGACAGTCTGCTGGCATAGCTGGGGCAGCAAGAACTAGGACTGGCAAGGAACTTGCTTGTTTTCAATCCGTAGTAAGGCAGGTCTGGGTGATTTTCATTTAATCTTTTACTTTAAGTACATAATTTGCAGCATTTTTAAATGAAAAATTTAAAAGTGCATCATTGAAACTGTCAGACCTGAAGAGCCCCAGGGAGACCTTTTCCTTAAGCAGAAGCTTTCCTGCAGCTGGTAACTCCTTGAAGGTGTAACATATTTGTCAGATGATCACATTCCCTCAGGGTTCTAGTAGGAGACATGGGGCTCTTTAGTATGTGGAGAAAGGCAATGAAAGACTTGGCTTCCTGGGAAAGCAGTCATCCTTCAGCAGAGCACTAGCTGCAGTGTCTCTGGGTTGTAGAAACAGCTGCCCAAATTGTGCTCCCATCTATTACGTCTGTTGAGCTGCTAGAGTTACACTCCTTTAAAGCAAACATCCTTTCCTCATCTCAAAGCTGGCAAATAAAGCACTCTGTGTGTGTGAAGGCAAGTTACAGGTACTGTTGAATTGGCTGCAGTTTCAATGACCAGTTTGTAATCGTAGTCCAAACTAACCAGGCTGGTCTTTCGAAGAGAGTAAATTACTTTCCCTTATAATGCATCTATAAACACTATTAGAATTAAACACCGGAAAGTCATCAAATTGCTCGGGTCCATTTCAGTTACTATTAAACATGTTGTTTGGATTGTTTGTAAAAGTCTCTAGAATTGCCTCATCTTTCAAAAGGACATTTATGGAGTGGTTTGGTATATTGGAAAGGGCATAGCTTTCCTAATTTTTTCAAAGCAACCATCACTCTCTAAGCAGACTTAGCATCTACCAGAATAATTGAAATAAAAAGAAAACAGTATTATAATCCTCTAAAACCTGTCATGAATAACAAAAAGACTGCAGCGCTGATATTATAACCAGACGTACAGTACAGAAACTATTTCTCTGGCCAGCAAAGTCTTGTTCTCTCTGAAGGCAGAACATTGAGCTGATCTGTGCTCTTGACCTCTAAATAAAGACGTGCCTAGTGCTCTTTCTCCAGACAGCATTCTTTTCCAACCACATCAGGAAAAGTTCCCCAAAGTATTTACTTCTGATTTCAGTTTCTGCTGACTACGGCTCTGTCACGCTTTACACACAAAACATATGTTAGTACAATCCAGGTTTTAGCGTAGAAGCCCTTATGGAGCAGGATTTTAGATTGTTGGTTTGTTTTTAAAATCAGTCATCTCTAAAGACAGAAATAGAAACTTTTCCAGCGAGTTTTATTGGCAGGTGAGTTGTGCAGCCTGCACAGTTTGTGTTGTCCCATGACAGCCTGCAACGCATCGCAATTATGAAACATGTGCTTATTATAAAAGAGTATTTTATGTATGTAACTTATGTAACATGTAAAGCATATGGAGTACAGATATATGCCTAGTGGCAAATCGGTAAGCTGCTGCGTATCAGCTTCCTCTGCAGTGAAAGAACCTAAAGGACTTAGGTGCCCAGAGCCTAAGAAACCTAAAGGGGGTAAATTTCCTGCTTTGTTAATGGAATTTAAAGAGTCCCAAAATGATAAACCAGAACTCTACTGAACTGTGTAAACCCAAGCTCCTATGTCAGTAGGAGTATTTTTTGTAAGAGGAACTGGATGCTTGACGTCCTAAGCTCCCTAATCTTGTTCTTTATATTGAAAAGGGCTACATGGTCTTGGAGAGATGCTTTTGGCATGTACAGTTTTTCCAGTGCAATATCTGGATATGAGAAAGATGTGGGTGGACTTGCTTTCTTCTTTAGCCAAGGCTGTTGTATGGATCAGATGAAAAGTAATTCATGATGGCAACACCATCAGGCCTTGTTTTCTAGCACAAGCGCCTGTGTTTCACAGGCATTGCACTTAACTGGTGCTTTCAAAATCTAATCTTTAATTAGTGCTTGTCTATTTTCTCTTCCTCGGTTCTCAGAAACATAGACAATAATTTGGAGTCGACTTCTGTACAACTCATTCAGCATGTTTTTCTTTCAGTATGATTATTTTGGAAAATAAGTGAGTGCAGAGTTTGTTTGGGAGGAGATGAACTCTCCACGTATCTGTGCAGTGAGCCTGATGGTGATTGTCACTGGAACTGACATCAGGCAGCCTGTATCTCATCAACAAAGAGTTTTCCTCCCCTTTTCAGCATTCATTTGATTTCCAGTGAAGTACGCTGAGAAGATGCTCTGTTTACCTGCTCTGTCTTTTACTCTCCTGGGCACTTAGAGAAGTGGAATAAGCAGCCTAGTGTCTGGCCAGCTCAGACTTTGTACTGCAGCTGAGAAAGCCCAGAGTTGTTACTCCTTGGGACAGTCTTTTTGGGATATCAGCACCTGCCCACTCACACTGTGGATTGCTTTAACTTCTGCCAGATGGCAGAATTTTCTTTCAGTATGAGCTTGCTTTGAATTTAAATTAACAATCTAGAGACTGCAAGTTAACTTATCAAATATATTGAGCAGTTTTAAAGATGTGTTTTCTAGTAATGTATTTTCATATTTGAAATTGTAATGTGTGGTTATGGCAGCACAAGCCATAAGAATACAGCTTATCACTGATAACTATTATTATGGGAAAGAGTTACCATCTTAGGCTGGGTATTTAAGATAGAAGAAACAGTGAGTGAGAGCTAGAATGAACCAGATTTAGCAATGTTAGACTTGGCCTGTGTCTAAATACTGAGTATCAGGTTTTACACTGTACACTTTACAATGGTGTTTACCTTGAAAGCACCTATGAAACTTGAGCTTTAGTAAATAATTAATTGGAAACAGTGTTTTGTGAAGGCACTTACTTTCAACATACTTTAAGCCTACCTAGCACAGTTGGGCATTTCATGCTGTAGTCCTCTGAGCCCTGCATCAGAAGCAGTTGGCAGAGGCATGGAGACATATAAACTACTTATGCTGTTCCTTCATCCCTGCAAAAGTATCTTGGAGCTGGAGAGCATATAGTACAATTCTTGTGATAAGTTTTAGCTTTGTTTGCAATTTTCTGTGATGCAGTGGACCAGAATGGAGACTCTTCTGGAATAGTGTCCTTAAGTGTTAGCTGTGACTATTTAGTCTTCGGGGTGGAGGGGTCTCAGGTAAAGCACAGATTGACTCAGTATAACTGAACCACCTTTTCTTTAAGTGTTTGTATTGCAAATGGAAATCTGGTGTATAACTGGACTAACTTTAAACCACCTTGGCTGGCCACTAAGAGCAGTGCAGTAGCCTTGGCAATGAAAACCCAAAGCTTTTCTGGTGAGTTTTGAAGCCCACGCTGAACTCCACCACTACTGGTGAGACTCCCTGCAGCTCATGACCTGGTTAGCCTAAAGCAAGCTGGTGGGGTGGCCTGCCAGTCAGAGTAATGCTTTTGACTGCAAGGTTGGTGTACCTTAAGAAAGGACCTATGGAAGTTGTGTATTGTAGTTGTTAGAAACAGACCGACTTCTTGATGGTTCTGTACGGATCGCTTGTATCTCTCCTCTCTAGCAAGAGTGTGTTTTGTGTGTGTTTATGCTTTCTGCTGTGTTTTAAAGTCTGAGAGATTTTTTCATCCACCAATTTCAAAGCATGTCGATATTACCCTGCCAAAATGCGGAGCTTGAAGCAGAGTAAGGAAGTGACTTACTGCAGCCTTTGTAGCAGCTTTTAACAGCTCACAGGTATCCCAAATCCCAAGCCAAAGCTCTGTCTGGTAGGCTACTCTGCATTTTCAGATTCTGTACAGATACAGTAAGTACATATTAAAAAGCCTACACCAGAACACAGGATTAAAAGGCGATATGTGAAGTACAATATCCTCCAAGTATTTGAAGGGAGGGAAGCAGTTGGAGGGTGACAGTCTGTTCCCTGGCAACTTCTGACATTTGTGTTAATTCTCTGTTGGAATGAAAAATAAGCCTTTTGAACTCTTCATGTAAATTGAACTGGTGAAAAAACTGTTTTCAGATTTAAACCAGTGTATAGGAGCATCTGGGTTCATGGAAGACTGTGCCATTTGTCCTGGATCAGATGGTTATTATGTGGCTCTGGCACATGGGGTATTCTTGTCCAGGTTCCTCCTTTATTTAATTCTCGTAAGAATGGAGTAAGTTCTTAAAGCGTGCTCTGGTTGTATTACAGCCATAAGCCGGTCTGCATAGCTGTTACTACAGTGTCAAGGTTTGTTAGGAGTTAGTGCCGTTTGTGGGCTTTATGTTTAAGGAAGATTTCCTGCTTTCATCTTTCTTTGACATCCTTTTTCCATCTAAGGAGTAGGAAACCGTATAACCTTTGCTCCTGTTCTTTATACAGTCTGGCAATAAAACTCATCATCTGAGTAACTTGGGCCTTGATCTAGTCAGGCATTCATAACTAAATAAGTATGAATTTCTATTCAAAATCGGGAGGAATTCAGTCTATTCACAGCCTTAAAGTAAAGTATGAGTTAAGTACTCTGGTGGATTGAAGCACAGACTGGCTGATGTCATAGGTGAAAGCTGTCATATTGCAGGTTATGTCCCTTGAGAGAAGAATAAGAAAGGCTTTCTTCCCTTTGTTTTTTCCTCCTCCATTCATTTTTAGTGCTCCACAATCTTTCCAAAGTCTGCAGGTCTCAACTGTATTGCAGTCGTACTTCCTGGTGGCAGAATTGGCCAAGCTATTGTGTGATGTTTAGTTAAGTTGCAAGATGTCTCAGTTTGTTTTCAAAGAGCACATACCTAGGTGAGACAGAATAACACGTATTGATTTTTGGGCCGTTTGTAAAAAGGCTTCTTGGTCTCGAGTACATGAAAGCAGAAATGAGGCATTGTGTGAAGTTAAAAGCAGAATGCATTCTTTACAAAATCAGAAACTGCTGATACTTCCAGATGGTATGCCAAAAAAGTTTTATTAGTCTTCCACAGGCTTTTCACTTTTTCCAGATTCCTGTAAAATGGAGAGGCCTCTCCCTCTGATTTTCTTGCCAAGTTCAAATATGAATTTACTGTTTATGCAGATTGCACTGGCTTTAACAAGTGATTTACATTGCCTAGTTTCCTTTTGTCCAGCACATCAGATTTCGTGCCTGTTGAGGTGGAGTCAGGCATTGCTGGAGAAGGATGTTTGTTAAAACTTGCATTTTAGGAACTAATTCTTTTAGGAACAGCAGGTAGCAGGAACTGACCCTGTTAAACGACATCTGTGCGGGGGGCGTGGGGGGAGGGAAAGCTTTTCTCTGAATTTGATCTGCTTGAGTGCTATTTTGGATCATTTGATCACCACTTCTTGTGCCAGGTGACAGCTGTCTTAAGAGAACAGCTCAATTTTCTTGTTTATTATGCACAGGTCCTTTTCCAACGGTTGGTATTTATCTATTAGAGATAAGATAATGGATATCAAGTTGAAAAAGGTTATATGACAGTAATTGAAGCAATATGTTGGCCTGGCATATTTAACCATGAGATTTTAGCTGCATATTGTTTTAAAAGCAACTTGACAGAAGGAGGAGAAATTGAAGCTGTTTATTGATTTGATTCTTCTTTTCCTTAGGTTTAAGGAATAGAACATTAGTGGAAGAAGTGGTATTTCTGGCCTAGTATTTGCATATCAAAAGATGACATTTTAAAACAGAATCTTTAAAATATGCTGGTGGTTTCAATTCTCTTTGCCATATGTGAAATTAGAGGAATACGCAGCGCTATGTTTCATTAACTATTCAAGAAAAAGTAATTTGTCTAATGGGCCTTTAAAATGCTGTGGTTCGAAGTGATTTGGATGTTTAGGACCCAGCAGTAGCAGCCAGTGGCTCACAGATAGAAGGCATGGTAATCTGCAAACCTGTAAGCATTTGAGTTTTGCTTTTTAGTTTCAATACTTTTCCAATTATTTGAAAATTTTAGATAAATGGTCATGTCTCCTCAGCTCCTGAATGAGCTCAATGGAGTTTAAGCAGGGCCTTTCTTATTATTGTTACTTTCAACTCTGTTGAGATTTTTTGGTCCCATAAAATATTTGAGATTCATTTTAGTTGTAGCATAAGGAAAAGTGGTTTACCTTCTATCCTCTATAAAAATCAATATATCTTTCTTGAGATTTCTTCTGACTTGTAATGTAAATTTGTGAATTTAAGACATTTCAGGGAAAAACTGGTTTAAAACACTAGAGATGTGAATCCAAGACAATTGCCAAAATTCTTTTAATCAATTTTGCTTTTTCTCTGTTCATTTCAGAAAACTATGGATTGTAAATTTATCCTCACTTCTTGAGCCATACAAACCCAAACTATTTCAGACAGAAATGAACAAACGACTTCTGTTTTAACATTGTGTACAATGAAGTCTTTCCCAAATCCGAGTGCCATACTGTTCTCTTTTTATGAATATTTAGAAGTATGTAAAGGGCTCTGTCATACTGTGTACTGTAGAGACACAGAATAAAGAGATAGCCTGGGTTCTTGAAACCAGTGGTTGAAGTATTGATACCAAACCACTTGGAGAAGAAAGGCAGAACACTAATCACTGAATTGTATGAAGAGAAATTAATCCCTGGAAAAGAGAAAAAGGAAAGGTAGAATATTTATTCTTGCCATCATAATAGCAGTATAGCAATAAAATTTTGCATTATCTGGCATACAAAATGACTTGCTGCTTCTAGTGGATTGAAGTTTGTAAGCTCTGAGTGAGGTAGATGTGTGGTAATGTCTGCCTTCTACTTCAGCAGTGCTGGATCCCACTTGTGTCCAATCTGTGCTACTGGTACACTTTGAATAGGTACTGTACGTTCTGGCTTGAGCTTGCACCTGCTATTTTCAGGCAGACGACGTTCTTCCAGAAGGTGTGATGTCAAATGCTCAGCAGCTCAGGGTATGATGTCATCCTGAGCACGCTGCAGCAGCCAGCATAGAATATGCGTGAGACCTGACAAGCTGTTAGATGGTGGCTCCCACGCTCTCTTACACTTGTAAGTTCTGAATTGCACAACCGTATGATAATTCTTGCTATAAGTGAAAGAAAAAGACTGTTTTCTTAACTAATAAAAATTGTAATAACCTTATATAATTAGCAAGGTAAGAGAAGGTGGCCCTTTCAGGGGAGTGACTGTCTTCATAGATACAGGTCTGCTTTCATATGGAAGGGAAATGTCTAGAAACCGCCCACTCCTTTGTTCTGTCTTCAAGAAACATTAAGTGTGTCATTGCAGCACTTCTGCTTCCTCTTTCAGCTCTTCAGTACTGTAATGCACAGAAAATTATTTATCTTGGTCCACTCCAGTCCTGGTCTGTTCTGTAACGTTGCTCTACGCTTTCTGAACAAGAGCAGTTCCAAGATTTTCTTGTTTCCTGGCTGAGATGCAGAAATTCACTTCATAGGGAGAGCTAATTACCCCTCAATATGCATGCATGAAAAGCCAGACAACCCCCCCAAAATTAGCAATGTTTCTCCTACATTCTTCTTCTCCCTGCCATCTCTCCTCTCTCCCTCCTTCTCTTCAATTATATGCATCCCTTCTTTGGCATCTGTTTTCTGATTTTAAATGTGCCCTTGGCCTGGCTTACCTTCAACATCAGACAAGCCTTGTTATCCCTGTACTGCCTCCAGTAGCTGAGCTCCCTCTCAAATTGACAAATACATTCCCAGAAGTGACCTTTAGCAGCAGCAGCAGCATTTTGATCTTCAGGGAAGCCTCCTGTGGCTCCATAACCCAAGGTTTGATCCTATCATTCAATGACACCATCAGAGGGGAGGGAAAGAGCATGAAGCTGAGTGAAGTTCAACATGTCACAGTGCATTAAACAGCTCTCTGACAGTGACAGGATGAGCTCTTTTTGTTCTGCTAGAAGATAAATAACTCTCTCAGTGTAATTAATAACCCTAACGGTTTGTTACAAAAAATGGAATAATAATAGGATTGAGTAATCAAAACTATTGATTAATGTATAAGGCCTCTAGAAAAGATACGCAACAGTTTTAGCACAAAATGTTTAGTCCTTCTGGGCATGGTTCCAATAGAGAATGTAGTGGTGATTAAACAATAGTATTATTGTACAAAGTCATTGTTTCCAGAATGGAAAAAATTTTAGTGCCTTTTTTTTTTTTTCCTTTAGCAATTCATTCATCAAATAAAAAAAACATTTTTGAACACTGGCATTGCTCGCACAGAACTTTCATTAGCAATGCTGGTGTTTCTGTGGTGCAAATTACAGGAGAGTTTTACCCTTAAAAGTAGAATCCTGGAGTCTTCATTTGTTTTTTATGCAAGGAGAAGTACTGATGATTTCAGGAGAAGTGCTTATCACCCCCACCTCTTTTGTGCTTGAATACTTTTTCTTTGCTTTGCAAAATGGAAATCTTGGAGCAGGAGGTGTGAAGGGAGGGATTAATTTCCTTGGAGTTTAGAATAATTCTAATAAAAATTCTGTAAAATGTAACTCATAGGCCTAATAGTCTCTATAACAAATAATGCTTTGGGGAACAATAAATTGTGTAATGATAGTTCTGCTCAGATTGGCTAAATCATTATGTATTGCAAAACGTCAGCCACTGAGGATATCATAACTAAGCACACTGCAAAACTGCAATCTTGTAAAATCCTGATATCATAAAAGGAAAACTGGGACTAAAAACATTTCAAAGATACTAGAAGGAAAAGGCTAACAACTGTCTCTTTTTTACGTTTTCAAATTTACCTGTTTTCCCCAGGAGAGCATAAAGACATAATCAATCAAAACAAGGCTTTTGTAGATCCTCTTGTGATTAATCTAATTATTTTGGAGAGATCAGATGCGTTTGCTGTTGATATAAACAACAGTTTGATTGAAGTATCAAAGGTAAATCAATAGGCCCAGAATGTGGATCAAAACATTATAAGCTAGGGAGCTTAGAATCAATATTTTCATGAGGAGAGTCAACAACTGGGACTGCTGTGCTTAAGCTCATTGAATAAATATACTATTTTCAGAAGTCAGTTGTCACAAAATCAAAATCACTGTATCTGAGGCATTTTCCTTTTCTACAGATGAGCTTCTCACAATATGTAACTAAACTTCTTAAACACAGAAAGTGGCAGTGAAGCCATGCAGAGGAAAACAACCGGTATTTGGAAATTGCTCTTGACACTTGAAAACCTTTAATCATCAAAGAGCAACAACCCAGATAATCCCCATTGCCTCCTCTTCCTGCATCCCTGCCCTAGAAGTCCTTGATTAATAAAAGACTCCCACTTGCTGACGTGGGGGAGAGCAGCACCCATTGGTAAGGTCTCGCCTGCAGTTTGAATGCTGATGGTGCTCTGACATGTTGAGGTCCAAAGAGTTGAGATGAGGCTTTGGGCAACCTAGTCTAGTGGAGGGTGTCTCTGCCCGTGGCAGGGGGTTGGAACTAGATGATCTTTGAGGTCCTTTCCAACCCAAACCATTCTATGATTCTGTGAGTTGCAAGTGGAGGAGGAAAAGCTCTAAGCAGGTAGTGGACCACATGTCTGCCTCTCTATGCATGTGGAATTTGCGCCAGGCTCCTACCACCTCTTGCAGACATTCCTGACCTGGATACGTGGGGAATGTTCTAGTTTTGAGGTAGGGATGCAGCTCAGGGTGCAAAGCCTGATCGTAGGGGAACTAGAGGCTTCCTTCCCCAAGCTTTCAGACATTCAAGGGAGGAGATGATCAGTGCCAGTATCACCCATTTTCTTTAATTCTGCAGGCTTGCTCTGCCCCAGTTTGGGTTCTGATATCTTCATTGGTCTTCCCTGACAAAACACTGTTAAAAGGATACCAGGGGAGGATGCCATAGAGAGATTTGCTATAGGAAAAAATTTCTCTTAAACTTTACTAGTAATGTAGCACTTCTCTTTCTCTTCAGCACCTTTCCTACCTATCTTCTGTCATTAATGTGAATAAATTTATACCAATGCAAAGATGCAGCATATTGCTGTAGCTGTTTTGATAGTGAAAGGTAAGCAGGGAATGCTGATAGGAGGCACTCCTGATGTTTAATACTGTGCTGACCCTGTGTGTGGCTCTGAAACTGATACAACTGATATAGTGATAGAAAAATCTTCCCATAAACCAGACCTAAATTTGCCAAAATGCACTTTTATGCTTTGTTTTTAGAGTTAAATGTAAGAAACAATATAACACTTGTAGCAATTTTCTTTTGATTTCCAAAGAGATTGTGAAGAACTTACTGCTTTAAAAAATAGTTTCAACCTCTCTGACTCGTCAGTTTTTAAAAATCGTAGAAAAGAGATTGAGAGCACAAACAAGAGCTCACCAACTTCATAGGTGAACTGTGTCAGCTCTTGGCCTCTGTGCACAGAATAATTTCTGTTCCAGATTCTCTGTGAATGCAAACATGTTTAAATGACTACAACTAAAGAGTACCTCCCAAGAAGGTCATTGAAACATAATCTATGTCTTTCAGCTACTTTACAGTAGCTTCCTAGTCTGTCTTTTAATTTTCTCTGACTAAAAAGGTTTCAGGGTTGCATTCCAAGATGCAAGGATCCACCCACATGCACCTACAGCATAAGTTAGCATACAAACTGTTGTTATGGTATTATTATGATGTAGCATACAAATTCTTTTGAGATACTGAAGATTCAGGTTGTTACACTTCCTCATGGCTCCTTTTTTCACAGGATAATGCAATTCATAAAAGCCAGATTTTTAGGCTAGAGGTAGAAATAGGTGTCTCTGGGGTATTTTAGAAGTGCCCGGGTGTTTCTTCTTGGCAATTAGGTGTTCAGGTACTGTTAGAAAAAACACTCAATGCCTAACTGTGTCACAAAGCACATAAGTATGAAAAGTCTGCCTGCAATTCCAAAATGAAAAATGATCATTTCAGCTGTTTTTCACCTTGCATTTTAAATGTTAGCCTTGAATTCTTCCTCAGCCAGAAATCAGAATTTTGGCTGAGGCTAATAGTGCTTTTACTATGGTTGTCTGACCCTTTTCATAAAGTGCATTGTTTGAAGTTATTTAGTATTTTACTAAACTCGTGCTAGTTGGAAACCTTCACTAAATCTTAAACAGAATCAATTTGGAAACATGTTGACTGATACAGGCCATGTACTTCTGAAAATAAAGCGGGAAGGAATTTTGTATTTTGGAATTACAATAGCGCATACAGGCCAGAGCCTGGTTTATATCTGAGTGCAGTACAGTTCCTGGTAGGGATACCTCTGTGCCACTTTAAGCATTTCGATAGACCTAAATGAAGATTGATTATTATTACCTTGTATAAGGGCTTTCACTGTCAAGGCATTCTGAGAGCAAAGGATCACTTTGATCAGGGGATATGCTGTAGCAACCATGGTAACATATCTCCCAAGGTATGACTCTTATTGCTGTGATATTTTTTTTTCCCAGCCTACTTGTGAACCTGGATTGGCATGAACTAACTCAAGCTTATGACTGGAATTTTCCAAACAAAAGGATACTCAGGAGTTAAATCTAGAAATTAGGTAGTACTTTTTCCTTCGGATTTCCCTTAAGCCCCAGAAGCAGAAAGTTATATGGTAGTTGCTTGCCTTAAGACTGAAGGAGGAAAAAAAAGACCAAAAGGTCCATTAAACATCACCTAACAGTCTGTCTGAACTGTAGGGGAAAATAAAGATTTTGAGTTTTGAGAGAGAAAGTGGCTTCATCAGTTGTTACTGCTCTAGTACACTTATGTAACAATTTGAACGATAGCTCTAAATCTTCCTTAACTGAATGAAGACATATGTAGAGATTCTTTCATTCTGTATACTTACAGACTATACAGCTATGGACTTGGAGTTCTTCTTTGTTATAAAAGAACTGAAAAACAATAAAGCAAAACGTAATTCATTTGTAAATATACAAAGTTCAACATAAACACCATCTGGTTTTCACCACTGGTTTCCTTTCAACAATTCCATCTCTTGACAGGGTTGAGGTCCCTGTTTTAGAGAGGATTCATTGCTCTGTTCTGACATTTCACAATGGCATCTTCCCCATATACGCACCTCGGCAGAATGTGTGCTGCAGTGCCTGTGCATGTATGAGTCAGGATCCTGCTGCATGTATTGAGATTGACTAGGTTTCAAATAACGAAAATAATTTCAACAGGAGTTCAACTAAGCCAGCAACAACTTTTCACCTACTTTAAATACTCCTTTGCTTGTGTTTCCCCATGAAGTTAGGTAAATCATTGCTATTATATGTAAACTTCTCATTTGAAGTATAGTTAGATTGCATCTTAAGATACTGGTACTAATTGAAGTCAAGGTACACTTAAAATTAATTACTTGAGTTTGGTGCTGAAGAAAAAAAATGCATCCTGAGTTCTCACTGCTTTCAGCAGTGTATAGTTTGAAATTTTGGCAGTAACTGAAACCTTTCCAGCTTTTTTTTCCTCCCTTATCCCAGTAATGGTTTATTGTCAAGCTTAACCCAGGTAGATTCTTGAAAGTATCTCCTTGGAACATTTCTTTAACAGCCAACAAAATGAAAGAAACTCACTATGCATTTAATATTATATATACACTTGCTAAAAAAAACCAAAAAATTGACTTTCCAGAATACAGACAGTTAAATATGATTTTACATGCCTTCTCTCTAACTTCAACGTGCTGCGGATCAGACCCAAAAATATGCTTCCCTGTAAAACTTTGTCATTCCATTTAGCAGCTGCTTTCAAACACAATGGGAGGTTTTAAAAAATATCTTTGTCTGGGAGTGTTCATCTGTAGGCACAAAAGCAACCTTGATAACATTAGGGGGGGAAGATAACAATGTCTATCTCTGTAATGATATCACCTTATCTTTAATTAATGTAGAGTACTGTAAGATCTTTTCTGAGATGTGAGCCTCTTATTTGGGTGAGATTCTTCCTGAAACAAAGTGTTTGAGCCTGCATAGCTATTTTGAACAGATGTTTAATGTAACTTGTTCACCAGGCTCAGAGGCATTCAGGATCAGCTCTGGTTGTTTCCTTTGAGGCAGGAAAAATAAAAAGGTTCCTGACAGAAAGATGGAGCTATCTATTACTAATACTGCAGTGGTTTGATTTAGAAACTGCCCTTATTCCATGGAATCACATGACAGCTGAGAGTATTTTAACTAGAAATGAGCCCAAATAAATTCCCCTGGATCTCAGGTCTAAGTAGTTTCAAATTCCAAACGCTGGCAGAATTCAGATACCTCAGAAAGCTTTTATATCTGTAGTTCACACCCACATCTATAATAATCACATCACAAAAGCCTTATAAAGGTCATGGTCCCATCCTCAAAATATAGGAAATACCAGAAATGTAGTTTCCTGTACAGTGTTAGTTTAAATGCCTCCTATATCCAAGCAATACAATCTGCAATTAAGTAATACTCCGTGGTTTTTTTTCCATTTCCACTGCTGTCTCCAACCTTACTTTTCTTCTGTCTTTTGATTCCTGGTCTGATCAGCAGTGAGGGTCTCTGGTATGCCCAACTTTTAGCTGTGTTCTTGTCCTCCTGGCTCCCTCTTGTCTCCTTCCCTCTTCCCACTTTTTGCACTGCAGCATTTTTCCTCCTCCTGGCTGCCTTTCCATGTCCTGAGGCTGACAGGGAGGTGGGGGCAGAAGCACCAGCAAACAGCCTGCTTGTGTTGGCTGGGCTCTTGGACCTGCAACTGGCATTGCTGGCATCTCTATTTAAAGGAAGGTGCTGATCAGATCAGGATTGTATACCCAGCTCTGGACCACGAGGTTCATGGACTACAGAGTAATTGGGAAGTTTAGTTGTCTCTATTTGTCATGGTTTAGCCCCAGCGGCCAGCTAAGCACCATGTGGCCGCTCACTCATTCACCTGCCCTATCTGCTGTGGGATGAGGAGGAGAATTGGAAGGAAAAGGTAAAACTCATGAGTTGGGCTAAGGACAGTTTACTAGGACAGCAAAGGAAGAGGAAAATAACAACAATAGTACTTAGAATATATGAAGCGGATGATACACAATGCAATTTGCTCACCCAATGAGCGAGATACCCAGCCCATCCCACCTGGTCCCTGAGCTGCCGCTTCCTCCCTGGCGAGCCCTCTTCATGTGCTGAGCATGATGTCATATGGTATGGAATACCCCTATGGCTAGTTTGGCTCACCTGTCCTGGCTGTGTCCCCTCTCAGCTTCTTGTGAAAATTAACTCCATCCTAGCTGAAAACCAGGACACTATTACAATGTTTTAAATGTACTATTTGTTGTGGAACTGACTGTCTAACCAATCATGCGTCACAGCTGATAGATATCTCTCACTTTTAAAAAAATCACCCCCTTGGATAATTTTTTATGACTGATACAGGTTTTTCAGTGGCAAGTAACAGGCAGCCTGTCTGCTGGAAGAAGGCACAGTTGTTAATGTGAGTGCCACTGGGCTGAATGCTGAGGAAGGAAAAGCTCCGAGTCAAAGCCAGGCCATTCCTAAATATTCTTTCCCAGGAAGTAATCTACAATTTCGGGGCAAATCACTTGGTATTCAGCAGGGTAGTGCTGGCTCCCGCTTCTGGACCTGCTTTGCTTTGTGAACCTGGGCTGTTACAGTGTTGCACATAGGCCACCTTCTCTAGCTTACCTTCAAGTGGAGGACTATGTGTGTAGTCATTTTAAGCATTTTCCTGAGTTGGGGAGGTAGATGGTATGGAGTGTTTGGCACGTTTTCTCAGCCTACAACATACTGTGCTCAGTGTTCTGTAAATATATAACAAATTTCTTCTACCTAAAATCATCTCTGCTGTGGACAACCAGGTTGCTGTGAAAGTAAGGGGGGGAAAAAAAAAATCAGTTCTCTCTCTGGTTAAACAACAGATTTGTCCATGAGTTGCCAAAATTGTAAGCATCAAGATAGCTGAGTATACTTTTATGCGTACATTCTTTGTACATATGTCTAATACTCCTTATTTTGGAAAGGCTATAGAAGGTTTATGTCAAACCAGTCCATCTGTTCAGTGATTCAGTAATTTGAGAATAGCTAAACTTGTCACTCTGCTCCCCTTGCTGTAGTCCATTCAGACTGTGACCAACTTCAGATTTAACTGGTGTCTTTAAAAATATTGGCACATGCCACTTAGCTGTCTCGTGTGTTTGAGCGGTTACGTCTGTGATGGCCTAGTGCCACACTGGCTCTACCTGCCCAAAGAAGTGAGTTCCTATTTGCAGAAGGGAAAGTTTGCACAGCCCTTTGTACATGCATATAAAACTCACTCCTGCAGAGATCAGCACAAATATATATCAGAGACTGAAAAACTGAAGCAATTAAAGCAAGCTGCAGTACCCCCCTCTTGAAGGTAAGTGAGGGAGAGGCATTTTATGTCAGTGCTTTATATTTCTGGAGGAAGTGCAGTGCTTTACATATGAGTGCTGTCTTGGGTCTTGTGCAGAAGCAACATGGAGTTGCAATGTGATCATAATGACAAGTTCAAATGAGTCAGTTTGTTCCAGGAGAGTAAGCTGCCAAGGAATTTAGTGTTATGGAGAGTATGGCTGGTGGGTCAGTGCATGGTATGGTTGTGTAAATAGTAAACAATACTGTGACATGCAATGATATGCTGCTTTATAGGGGGGTTCTTGTGTACTATAAGTAAAAGAGAATTTCTGATTATTTGTGTGCATTAAAGGTGCTTGGGGCTTTCTTTCAGAAATAAAAGGCTAGTTGAAAAATCCAGGCCAGAGTTCAGTTTTGGAACCAAAATTGAACTCTGGCCTGGATTTTTCAATGCTGCCTACTGGAAATCCCACCTGCAGTTCGGGGTGAGCATGGCGTTCTTTGCGCTGAACTGGTGCCTGGTGCTGCTGTGTACCACTGAGCTCCTGGTGCTTCCTACATGAGTGACACTTCTACAATGGGTAGGATTTTTTTGGAGTAACTGTAAAGAGTTCATGTATAGTGTTTTGGGATGCATTTGCATTAGAAGTACACATAAGTGTAATATAGTAAAAATTTCAAGATGCAAATACAAAATGATACCTAACTATATGGAATGGTGCAGTGCTGTGCAGGAGTTACCCCACGACCAAGGCAACTGGAAACAATCATGCCTGTTAGCGTGGCGCTGTGCCGATTTAATTTATCCCCTGCCTTTAAAGGACCTGATGCAGAAAGAGGATTGTAGATTTTCTATGGTTTATCCTTGCCCATATTTTTCCCTCCATCAGGCAGATCTCCATTTCATGGAGAGCTTTATATTCAGTTCTGTGAAATGCAGAAAATACTATGGAGTGTGCTGTCTAATGCTTTATGTGAAACAGAAGCTGGATTGAAGTGGACCAGCATGGTACAAGCTCTTTTAAGGCTTAACAGTCAGAGACAGAAAGAGTCTCCTCCCTGAGGATCTTAGAATAAAAATAAAGAGGACAGAGTATGGGAGGGGAAGAAAAAGGAACAAAGAAGTGCCTGTCCAAAGGCATGTCGCAGGTTAGTGCAAACCCACGAACAGACATGTGCTTCCTGAGTCCCTCTCTGGTACCCAGCCCTGGCTGGATATTTTCTGTTCTAAAAATGGGCAGTGAGATATTATTCAAAGGTTAGATACTTCTTCTGTGAAAGCCTTTTGAGTCTTTTGCCAGGACGCTTACTTCTACTGTTTTGTGTGCACACACATGCACTCATATATATATATGTGGGGGGCGGGGAGAGAGAAGGGAGAGAACATCCTGTGGGATTTCTTTCACCATCTGCTGAGTTCTGACTGCCATCTGTAAAGAAAAGCGTTTATGTTGTTTAGCCTTTGTTCAAAATGTATTTTTTGTCACAGTGGCTTTTGGCATTATCATGCACGACTAGAAGAAATATTCAACAGTTTGGAGCAAGCAGTATAAAACACTGACAGCTCAGGAATCTGAAACATCCAGTTTATACAGTAATTTGACAGAAGTTTTTGACATCATGCCTACTGTAATCGCCACTTAGGAGTTCAGACATAACTTTTCAGGTTCACAGGAGATCAGACAGCAGCTTGTCTGAAAAGCAAGAGGCTTATTTAGCAGAACATGGGTAAGGTCTGGGTAACTAGAGTCATAATTACCCAAGCAATTACTCTGCTCATCAGAAGTCCCCTTGGTTAGATGATTTGTCCATAAGCAATGAGGAAATGCAGAGTACCTTTCCTGCTGTGATTCAGGCAAAAAAATGGATAGTCCTATTATGTCCCATAAATTAAAAGAAAAATTATGGAAGTTTGCAATTTTTCTCACTGTCTCCAAATGCAGCCTGACTTCCTGAAACACATATATAAAGGAAAAATTTTGCTCTGGGTACCATTCCTGAGACCTTTCTAACTCAGAAAGTGCTTTCATATATAGTTGTAAGCAAAATTATTTGAAATTATTTGAATTATCCTGAAATTTATAGCCATTCTCACTGTAAGAGAGAACATAAAGCAGAATATAAAGTGTAAAACACCCACTCTCACCCTAGTTTTAAGGACCCAGAAGAATCCAGTAAAGACTTTGCTTTATGTTACCTATTTCTGAGGTAGTTTCAGGAGCTCCGTTTATTGCTGGATCTTAAGGCTTTTGGAGATAGATGGAGGATGAGTGTTCAATAGGGCTGAAGTTAGATGAGGTGTTACAATTAGTGTTTGAAAGTATAAAAGCTTTGCAAGCTCAATTTATTGCTCTGTTCTGTAGGCCTGCAGAGTTAGGAATAGGGTCAGTATGGTTTAATGCTTTGTTTGCTCTTTTAGTGTAGTGATTAGACCTGTGGTTTTTATTGTAGTTGGGGTGAGATACAGGGCTTGGGAATATAAACCCCATGAACCAAGTTCACTGCTAATTTCTGCTAGGTCTGCAGGCTTAGAAAGCTGACAGATGTTGACATGGTGCTGTTTATTATTTTCTTTTGTTATCAGTAGATCAATCGTCCAAGTGTAACTGCATTTGGCATTGGAGTTAAGTTTAGGGACTGGAATCCCAAAGTTTATCTCTACCTTGATTTGGTTGCTCACTATTTTCTGTGAGTGATCATTTCGACATAGTGAATAGGCTTCCATCTGGAATAAGACAAAACTTCAGGATGAAACCCACACACTTACCACAGCATTTTTTTATCCAGAGTCCTACTCCAGGCAGGTGGGCATTAGCTGAAAAAGCTTTGCCTCCTTCTGACCAAGATAATTCACCAGCAAGATTTCAGTAGGCTTTCCATCCAAGGTCCTTCATTTCTGACACATGCCCTGACAGCATGCTAGGAAAATAAAGCTCTTGGGAGCTTTAGCCCAACTGCCTTCTTTATCTTGAGTAAACTGAGCTGAAAAAGCTATAATAATAATAATTATTATTATTATTATTATTGTTGTTGTTGTTGTTGTTATTGTTGTTGCTGCTGCTGCTGCTGTTATATCTCATGGATACAGAACTGAGCTCATTGTCTTAGACTTGAAGGATACCTTAGCCAAGCACCATGCAAAATTAGTTTGGTTGACCGCACCAGAAGAGTGTGGACACAGGCCAATTCCACATTGTTTGGCTGGAAGATCTGTGCTCTCCTCTGGGTTCAGTCCATAAGACAGCACAAATAGAGCATCTGAGATGCAGCCAAACAGTGTTTTAGCTGAACTGTGGTTCTAATGCTAAAATAGATGATCCTATCTTTATTGTTCTCTTGACATGGATTACCTCAGGAAGTGTTGTATGGCTTCCCTCAGCTGGAAGTTATGGGTGTTGAGAATCAGATCAGACATAGAAACAGTATCTCGTGAGGAGAGAAATTGGAGTGACTGAGACTGCTGAGTGGAGTGACTGAGACTGTACAAGGATGAAGAATAAGGGGAGCGAGATAAAAGCCTATAAAATAGTCAAGGATTCAGGGAAATTATCACCTAATAAAAAAGCAATAGAATAGAAATATGAAAAATC
This sequence comes from Aramus guarauna, assembly GCA_013400195.1. Classification (NCBI taxonomy): domain Eukaryota; kingdom Metazoa; phylum Chordata; class Aves; order Gruiformes; family Aramidae; genus Aramus; species Aramus guarauna. Next base: position 3,504,602 of record VXBL01010520.1, on the reverse strand, counting down.
TTGAATGAATAAAGGAGGCTATATCTTCAGACCATGCTATCAAACTATGGATTACATCATTGTTTGAGCCAAGAAACTTAGGTTCAAAGTATGGTTATTTCTATATGAATAACAAGAATTTTCATGATGCGATGCTAATAAAAGTACATTGGAGAAAAAGAAAGCACCCAGGTCTTAGCAATTAAGCAGAGTGACCTTTTGTAGGCTGAATTACATTTGTGCATTACGTATTTATATATTTATTTTCATGGGAACATCTGGTGCTGGCTCATCTTGGAGACAGGTTTCTGGACTGGGCTGACTGCATGTCCAATCCGGTCAGGCAGTTCCTGTGTAGAAATTTCTCCTTTGATGCAGATTTTCTCCAAAATTACTGTTAACAGATTAACTAGAAATCTTGTGTTCTGAGAAACTGCATTTGCTGCAGGAACAGCTGTGAAATTTGATAAAATCACCATGGTCTGTTTAAATGGTTTTATAGCAGTAGCCCTTCGGTTAACCCTGGATCATTTAACAGCTGGATAAGTCTTTCAAGAGTAATTAAAATTATGTTTTCAGAGAATTTAATATTTTATACATGATTTTTTCAAACAGGAGCAGTGAAGACATAGATGCCAAAACTGAAAGCCTGGCACTGGACACACAATTTTGCTCCCTGGTGCATAAATTTGCATACATATTTGGAAAGGAACAATGCCTGACTTAAATAAGCAGTTTGCTTATAACCCCCCTCTCCTTGATGATGAACCTTGGAAATAATAAAATGAGCAGACTATTAAAACTATTGACTAGTTTTAATAGTCAATTAAAAACTTCACCAGTTACTATGCTACAAATGGACTATGTAACTGACAGAAAAACATGTGACTTTAATATATGCCCGTCTGAAGTAATTTGTCTCCCAGAAGTCTATTCCCTTACCTAGATTTTGAGTTTGCCTGTTTACCTTTTTTACTGATAGAATCCATTGTTATTATAATTCATTAAGTCTATTTATATGATTACCAATATTTTTAAGTATGGATAATTGTGAGTGTTTGAGAGTAGTAATGCATAACTGACATTATGTATATCAGCCATATAATTAATTACTATTACCTGATGTATTACACATCCCATTTATTTCAACAATTAATGTTATTTTGTCATTTTATTATTATCACATCTCTCCTTTTGACAAGTTAATAATAAAAAGGTAAAACAAAACATTATCTGCTGTTGAAGTAAATGTGTCTTCATTATACAACAAATAAATTCTTCAACAAAGGCTGCCACGTACCAGTGTAGCAAAAGGTTGGAATTGGAGTGAAAATGTAAGTCACAGTAATGAAGCTGATTGTTCAGAGGTGACACGTGTCCAACTCTGCTTCTCTCTGTCTCTTAAAGGAATTGAATGTCTTGTAATTCAGTTCATAGTTAATCTCAGGACACCTCATTATTAGTTGGATGATCTCCATCTTTAACAACTGTACCTAGCAGAGCTGACGGTTTAGATTGAGCCCTGAGATGCATTTAGATGCCAGACTGCTGTTTGTACTTCATGGGAGGTGGTTTGCTTACCCATCCTTTTTAATGTACTACAATACATTAGCATCTGTACTCTTCTCCCTTCCTCCAGCTGGTGCTATAACTTTGTCTTCACTCTCTTAATACAGTCATCTTTCTTTCTGTACTCCACCATTTGGTCTGATAGAAGATTTGGTACCCAGCACTATGTGCTGCCATCAATATTGACTCATTCAAGATATAAGCAAGAACCATTAAAATATTATAATTAGTATAATTTTGTCAAATATAGTCAGGTGAAAACAGTATTTTTCACTTACAGAGTTTTAAGCTAACTTAAGCTTAAAGTTAACGTAAGCTAATTTTTTGCCCCAAAGCATCAGACCAGCAGAGTTCCTGAAAGAAAAAGGTGTAAACATTACTTTTAATGGCAAAAGCTGATTGTTTGCATTCACTGTATACTAAAACAAACAAACAAAAAAAGAGCCATTTTAGTAAAACTTTTCATGAGGTTAACAGCTTTATCTGTACCTATGACTATATACCATATATATTATATCCCAATGGCCAAGTGTGTATCAACATGTCTCATAGTGTAATATCTAATAAAATTTAGTATTGAGAGAAGGCATGAAAACATTATCTTATTTTCTTATCTGCAGCTTTGATTTGATAAAGAATAATAAAAGAAAATGTAATAAAAATGTCCAGGTAAATGCCTGGTTTGTGATCCTTGTAGTCCCTCTTGAAATCACAATTCTCCTGTTTCCACAGCGTAAGTAATATCTAGTAAACAGAATTATGGTTTCATTCACTGCTGTCACATAATGGTACTTTACAACAAGTGCAATTGTATTTCTTTTGGAAAAGGTTAAGAAGAGTGTGGAAGGTACATTCCCTGAGGGCACTGGAGTCTAAGATAATAAACTCTTTGTCCATTATGTGCCAATGAGACTACAAAAATAAATTCTTTGCATTCAGAACAACAGAATATTTTAGAAGTGTTATGTTAAGAGATTTGGTTTGGGATACATTTAAGGAAGATGTTTTATGCACTGCATAAACATAAGTACACAATGACTTGACTATATCAGTTGAGCACGCATCGTAAACCATAAGCAAAGGTCCCTCAGGTTTTGTATGGTACAGTAGACTAAAAGGAATCATCATAACCTTTCAAAGTTCATAATTTGTGCTTGAAAATAAGGGCTTTGGTGCTTTTGTGTCTCTTTGGTGGTTTTTTGGGGTTGAGTTTTTTCCTCCCTGTTCTCAAAAATGGTAAGTGCATTTCTAGGGTTCTGTGATCATTACAACCAAAGGCCAGAAGGTAGTTTTATTTCTAACTGCTAACAATATGTTCTGGTAGATAATCAGGGTGTGTAACCCATATAATTTCTTTTCAAAAGTTTGCAGTGAAATAGAAACTATTATAGTTGTTATGCAACAACTAAAAATAAACAAATCCACAGACCATGCCTTTCCCTTTGTTTGTCCCTTACCTAATGCTTCTGCATCCTGTCTTCTACCTTTGATAAATACCTTATTCCCTTTGTAGTATCTGCTCAGGAACTGACCCTTAAGCAGATTTAGTTATGTTTCTTTTCCTGAAGTGCTCTTTTTACTGCTTATCTCATTTTTCTTCTCCAGATATCTTTTGTAGACATGACTGATGGTGCTGGGATTTACAAATGAGCATGGGGAAGGGCCTCTGCCAACTTCAGAAAAATCTGGGTGTATAATTCACTTCAGCTCCATTGCAAAATCCAACCTAGGTTTTTGGTAAACTGTCGACAAGGAAAGGATTGCTGTTGTAAATAACTGCGTGAAAGCACTTACGACCATGAAGGAATGATCACCTTACCTTTGTTGTAATGATCATTGCAGTGAGCTCTTATGTGGTGCTGACTTTATGTTGTACAGCAAGAAGAAAAACTTGTCCTCTGCAGGCTTTTGATTTGAGAAACTAAAGTTTTTGTCCTTTATGTGGTAAGGAGCCTGCAAAAAATAAATAGTGTATCTTCAAAATGATGTACCAATGGGTAGCATTTTGATCTTTATCATGATTACAGGGCATCTGCACAAGGCAAAGACTGTAACCTTAAGTGGTGTATAGCCTTTACTGTAAACAAGCAGCTCATGTGACTCACCTAGACTCCACTTTTGAAAGGCAAAGTGCTGCAAACAGAAAATTTGCAAATTGAGTATGTGTAAAATGGCATTACAATCTCTGTTGTTGATTGCAGTTGGGAAAATTATATTGCCAGGTAAAATGTAGACTTCAACATTAGGTGGGTTAGCACAGGTCACACAAAATGGCAGTGGGTTACATCTTGAAATTTGTTTCAAATGCAGGTATGGAAGATTTCTTAGATGTGTGCTCTGAAAGAGGTGTACTTTATCCACTCTTCATCTTTGCAGACACCTGTCAGGTAGCTGATATACCAGCTTCAGTGATCACCATTGTGCAGGGTCCTAACACAAATTTACAGATGATATATGATGGTGGGGATTTTTTACTATAACCTGTTTTGCTATTTGTTCTTCCTGTTATTAACATCATGCAGAGAAAAGGATCTTTGAACTGGTCTAATGATGTGTAGAGAAATTACACAGAAACAAGTCAACAGAATACAGCCCTGGTTATTGATGGTCTTTGCAATTTGTTCATCCTGTATTTTCACTCATCAGGAAATGTAGTAAGCTGAGTGCACCAAAACCTTTTCATTTTGTTTGAAGTTGGTCACACTTGGAAGGCTGGTATATGGGGGTTTGATAAAGTCAAAGATTCTTTGAATCAATAAGAGTATAAATAATGCTAGACTTTTGCTGGGCCAGTGGTGTCAGACTTTATGTTGCCTTTTCAGTACTGCCTATCATGACCTCCCATTCATATAGCGTAGGGTCTCTTTTATTTTCAACTCATTTTATTAAAAACTTTGTTTGAATCCTGGTAGCAGTTTCCAGTCCATCTGGAGTTGTAGATGTTTGTTGATACTATGACAATTCCATGGGTTTTGGCAATATATACATCCAAGATTGTTCTTAAGTAGTCAGAACTTTTGGAATGGAGAAGATGACCGTATACATATTTTCTTGTATTAAGCAGTCCAAGAGAAAACTAAGTAACAATTTTCCTATGGTGCAATGTCTGAAACCTCTACAGCAGCAGAAGAAGGAGCTACTGTGGAATTAGTGGGATGAACTCAAATGAACTAAAGTATGATGGACATTACTCATTGCTCTCTTTTAGAGTGTATGTTGTAAAAAACCAGCTGTCTGATAATAGCACAGTCCTTGTAGATTGCATACAGACTATGACTGTTTAGCATTCTTTGGATACAAGTGACTATAGCTACATTTAACTCAGCATTGCGAGCAATAAAATACTTTGGTCAAACATGTAATCTGAATTCAGGAATTATTTTTTCTTCCATATTTACATTTTAGATGGAAAACCATAGAAATTGTGAAAGTAATTTTCTAGAATTTTGATTTTACAGTGTTTTATTATTAAAACAAAGAATATTGTTTCCTATCTTAGGAAGAAGGTAGACAAAACACAAATGAGTCACACTCTTTGAGAAAAGCAAGCCTGTTCCTTCAAAGCTGTAAGTTCTGTCTGTACTGGGCAGTGATACTCAGTTTTATATCATGTAAAACCCTCACCTAGGACATTTAACAATCTGTTCTTGAAAATTATTTTTTTTCTAGCTCACATTCATGAAAGCTCAGCATTTGTCTCTATAAATGCACTGCAGTCAATGCAGAAGAAACATTTTGGAAAGCTGAATTTTGGGAGATTGAACTTATTCAAAAATTCAAGCTGATTGGAAACCTGGACATGTTACTTCAGTAACATGTAATAAACAACAAGCATTCTTAGCAACTAATTGTAAGTTTAAATTTATTTATACAAGGTAATTGCTAAAGGATCACAAATAATGAACAAATTAATGAAATTTATAGCTTGTTTGCAAATAACTTGTTGACAGAAAGCACTATACTTGTCAATTGAAATTATTCATTGCCAATTCTTTCAGTGACTGAATTCAAAGTCACAGATTCCTCAGTGATGGGTTTTGGATAAACTCTCCTCTCCAGCTGGTTTACAGACACTGCTGCCTTTAATTTAAATAATTGATATAATCAATTACTTGCTAATGTTGCTCTTTGCACTTTTTTGCTAAATGCATCTAACTGATGCAATGCAAACACAGTTGCTTTTGACCCACGTAAGAGAACGACTGCCTCTACCTTCCTCCACAATCCTGGCACAGTCTAGCTGAGGAGGAGGACAGAAGTGAAAGCTGGAGATAAAGCCCAGCCCATCGAGAAACCCTCCTCCCTCAAACAGAAAGGCAGGAGTGACTGCCAGATACTTTCATAGATATATGCACTCTTATGAAATATGAAGAGTCATGCACATGGACTCTGACCTCACAAAGTCACAGGTTAGAGACTATGATTATACATTTCTTTCATTGGGTTTTAGGCCAAGATTTTAAAATGTAGCATCTCCTTAAAGCCTTTGTTTTATTCTCCTTGGTAAGAGTTGTGACTTTCAGCCAGGAGCATGGAGGTGATGTCAATGTGTCAACATGTCAATAGGTATTTATTACTTCTGAAAATCAGGGTATTTTCAAGGCATGTGCTCAGGCTCTAGCACTTTAGCTTTATGTTGTCCTTTGGTGCCTTTGAAATCCAACATGTCTTTTCTGATCTGCTGCTGCTATCTGTTTGTTGACTAATATTCTCCATTTTAAGGCATCTTCTTCAACTTTTCTGCTATTTTCTTTGTCCCATGCTTCCCACAGGCATTACAGATTGTGTGATGAATTCTGTTTGATTATGTAGTCAGGTGAATATGGAGAGAAACTGTGGCACAATTCTTTTCCAAAACATTTCATAATTACCAGTAAATTTTGTTAATTTCCTGACTGTAAGTCATTGCAACTAGTAAATAAGTGCAGTGTTGAACTCTAGGACAGCAGTGCAAGCAAAAGGCCATTTACATAGAATTTTTTTTTTGCAATATACTAAGAAGACTTACTTCAAATATTTCCTTTTTCTGTGTGCTTTTCTTGCACCTCTTTGCACTGAGAGTGTTCTACTTCATCTTAATTTTGTGAAAGTGCTGCTAGGTTTGCAGAGGTATTAGTACAAAAATGCAAAGGCAAAAGCTGGGATTTGGTTGCACAAAAGCATTGAATAGTTTTCAGTGAGCATAAAACTTTTCAAGACTTCCTGAAGCAAAGAAATTAAAGCAGGCTGAGAATAGACAATAATTGGCTGCATCATAATTTAATGGTAAATTTTGAAACTGCCTGATTTATTTGTCAAAAGATATAAAATCTACTAAATAATTTTTCCCAACAGAGGAATTTTCAGGTATGTTTTTCTTCTTTTGATGGGATCTATCCCAGGGACTGCTGATAGGTTTCCTCCAGCTCAGTCCCTGTTTTGCTAGCTGAGTAGGCTCTCAAAGGCAGTCTGCTTTATACTGTAGTAACTGGAAGTGCTTTGCTGATCCTTGTCTGCCTGAAAAAGAACGCCCAAGCTCTACACTTGCTGATCTTTCCTTCTCACAGAAAGACAAAATGGAAGATGGAAGAAGCAACAGAGGAAAAGAAGGGACAGATTTGGTAGCCCTGGGTAGAAATGGTGTACCTGAGGGGTACATGGCACATTAGTGCTACCACACCCAGCTACCGGGGGAGAATGAACTCAGCCTCCCCATGGGGATGAGTGGAGGGAGGATGCAGAGTGAGAGCTACAGTAGTGCTTCCCTGCCCTTCCTTTCCCCACGAGGTCTAGGCATAGCCCCTTTTCACATTCCCTTTCACAGTCTGCATTTTCCTGCACAATCAGCAAGGGCAGCAAAAAGGATGAATTGACCTAATAAGTTATTTTGATCTCTTTTGATGTGATAAAAAGAAAGCTGTACAAATCCATACATGCTAGTTCCAACCTGAAGACACGTAATAGCATCTAATATAGTAATTTGATTAATGTTCTATGTTCTTTCTGTAGGTTTCTCTAATGCACCTTGCTGAGTTTTCTAAGTGTTCACAATATACACAGGAAATTAAATGACAAAGAATATGCTGTGAACTGTTCATACCAAGCAAATCAGAATGAAATACAGTATTTGTGTACTGTATAATAAGCATCCACGTGTGACTACTGCATGCTGGCTAACAATTTAACAACTACTTGAGAAAGCAGATTAACTATATTATGTGCCTCTCTTGACTGTAACTGATAACTCATTACATAGCAAAATAGGTGCCATCTCAGCCAGGCTGAGACCTTTAAAAATCAATGTAACTCTTTAAATGCAACTTAGAAACTTCTAGACAACAAACTCAAACAGCAGAATTGGTGCATGCTATTTAAGTGATAATCCAAAGCTAAAACTTTTAAAAGAAGTCCTGTCTGCAAAAGTAAAAGGCACTATTGGAAAGCAAAGATCTTTCCTTTCTCATCAAACTCGGATAAAAATCAATCTTCAGTAGAACTGCCACTAAGGCACTGAGGGACACATGTGAGGATGTAATATAGCCTCTGAACTAAGGTAAGGAAAAAAAATCATAGAATCACAGAATGGTTTGGGTTGGAAGGGACCTCAGATCATCTAGTTCCAACCCCCCTGCCATGGGAGCTCACTAGACCACGTTGCCTAAAGCCTCATCCAACCTGGCCTTGAAGACTTCCAGGGATGGGGCCTCCACAACCTCTCCGGGCAACCTGTGCCATTGCCTCACCACTCTAACAGAAAGAATTTCTTTCTAACATCTAATCTACATAAACTCTTCTTCAGCTTAAACCCATTACCCTTTGTCCTATCACTACACTCCCTGATAAACAGTCTCTCTCCATCTTTCCTGTAGGCCCCCTTCAGATACTGGAAAGCCGCAATTAGATCTCCCCGGAGCCTTCCTTTCTCCCGGCTGAACAATCCCAACTCTCTCAGCCTGTCCTCATAGGAGAGGTGCTCCAGCCCTCTGATCAACTTTGTGGCCCTCCTCTGGACTCTCTCCAACAGCTCGATGTCTCTCTTGTACTGAGGCCCCCCAGAGTGGATGCAGTACTCCAGGTGGCATCTCACAAGAGTGGAGTAGAGGGGAAGAATCACCTCCCTCGACCTGCTGGTCACACTTCTTTTGATGCAGCCCAGGACACAGTTGGCTTTCTGGGCTGCAAGCACACACTGCCGGCACATGTTGAGCTTCTCATCAATCAATACCCCCAAGTCCTTCTCTTCAGGGCTGCGGTCAATCCATTCCTTGTCCAGCCTATAGATGTGCTTGGGATTGCACCAACCCACGTGCAGGACCTTGCACTGGGCCTTGTTGAACTTCATGCGGTTCGCACAGGCCTGCTTCTCAAACCTGTCAAGGTCCCTCTGGATGGTATCCCTTCCCTCCCGTGTGTCAACCATGCCACACAGCTTGGTGTTGTCAGCAAACTTACTGAGGGTGCACTCCATCCCACTGTTCATGTCGCTGACAAAGATGTTAAACAGTGCTGGTCCCAGTACCGACTCCTGAGGAATGTCACTCATCACTGTTCTCTACTTGGACATTGAGCCATTGACCCCAACTCTTTGAATGCGACCATCCAGCCAATTCCTTATCCATTGAGTGGTCCATCCATCAAATCCATGTCTCTCCAATTTAGAGACAAGGATGTCATGCGGGACAGTGTCAAATGCCTTACACAAGTGCAGGTAGATGAGGTCAGTCACTCTTTCCTTGTCCACCAACGCTGTAACCCCATCATAGAAGGCCACCAAATTTGTCAGGCACAATTTGCCCTTAGTGAAGCCATGCTGGCTGTCACCAATTACTTCGTTATTTTCCGTGTGCCTGAGAATGGTCTCCAGGAGGGTCTGCTCCATGATCTTGCCAGGCACCAAGGTGATACTGACTGGCCTGTAGTTCCCTGGGTCCCTGGGAAGATATACTCTTCCATCAAAAGGTAGATAAAATCTTTTCAGCTGCTTATTTCAATCTACCGTTATTACCTTGTTGTTGTCCGTGTTCAGTCTAAGCCAACCAGCAACAATATAGGTACAGTCTTGATCTGATGCTTTGTTTTACATTCAATTTCATGAACTGGCTCAGAGAGGACAAAAAAGTAGAAATGAATTTCATCAGCCAGTTAAATATGTGTTTTTTTTCCAGAATTCAATTCCTTTGATGAGTTAATATGTTCTTTGAACAAGAATAGTGGTCCTTATGAAGATACACGTGGTTAACTTCATCTGTTTCAGTGCAGGACAAGTAATAGATGCAACAGTAACCTAGTAACATTTTATGGTACCTTACAAGTGGTGGGATATTTCTTTCTGTCTCTCTCAGATATCCTTGACCCTTTAATTTGGTGTTGATGTGAATATGTGAGAGACATTGCAGTAGTGTAATAAGTAATACTTATCTTTTGGCAATGGAGAAAGATTGGGGTACACGCTAATTCTTCTTTATCCAGATTTGCATGTTGCCTCTAAGCAGAATTGTGGTTTATTTTTGGATTTTTAGCATGATAATAGCATAGGTCTCTAGGAAGCACTAGTTTAAAGCCTCTATTAAAGTGTTTCAGGTGTGAAAATCATGAAAGAATTCTGATTTTAATATTTTAATTGAAAATCTGCAAACCATGTATTTAAACCCATTTTTGCTCTTTTTCTTAGTGTCAAACCTCCCACATATCTTTTCTTAGTGCTCTTAGATGACCTACACTTCTGCTATTTCAGCAAGAAGTTGCTTATGCATCTCATGAGCATCACAGATTCTCTGTCTATTTGTTTATCAATGTTTTTTTCAGTGTCTCTTGATCCCTTTGGCACTGAATGTTTGGAAGTCAATCTGCTTAATTCATAAAATTGCTCTGGTCAAGAACATTTCAAGACTGGGAGCTGCATTCAAGACAGTGGTGTTCACCAAAGCATAGTGATGCAGTGAAGTTTGCTTTAGTTTTACAGTTTTGATAAATTGTTAAATAGGTATGAGAATCGTCATTGAATAAAAGATGCTATCGGTGATGAAATCCAGAAGGGTTTTTTTTGAATGCAATTCCAGAACACTGATAATTCAAGCCTCTAATTGTCAGCAAAACAATAGGAAGTCTATAAGCTGGATATTTGCCAGCAGGAGCCACTTCTGAAAAGATTCTGCTCTTCTCCCTTCATCTGCTGCATTTGCATGAGTGAGAGAGTTATGTCAACAGTTAAAGATAAACTTATATGGGTTTACATAAGAGAATAAGGAAAAGACTAAGAAAATTGTTCACTTTCACTGGTGACCTACTGAGGAAAAGCAAAGATAAGGAAAGCTAAGATCTGAGAATAATAAAACAAATGAAGAAAATAGACCTAGAAAGAAGTGCACAGAATCTAAAAAGACATTACATACAGGAGTCTAGCATAGGGGCAGCTATATTATCTCACTCTTGTGTTAAATGCATACATTTGTAGAGCATTTCTCTTCAGGCATCTGTGGGAGAAACGTCACCAATTGATCTCTAAAGGAATAGACATAATGAAGATTATTGGACTTGAATTCCAAAAAGCACCAGGGCAGAGTTTAATCACTCCTGCATTTCTGAAAAACAGGAGTGCACTTAATTGCTTCGGAGCTAGATCTTAATTCAACAATATGTATTCAGTAAGAGCAAAAATTGCCCTCATGTCCGTGGGGTTGTGCACATGTGTGGCAGGATTGGGGGAAGGTTAATAGAGTGGGGTAGCAAACGTTGCCAAGCTCACTGCTGCTGAACAAGACACTCCTTGCCTGCTCAGCTCACTGAACCACCAGAAAATGAACTTGGTAAAAGAAAATAGTTCACCGTTGACTTAGAGAGCTACTGATGTCAGCAGGGTTAGAGCAGGGAATGGGACAGGGTGCTGGGACAGCCGAAGTGGCACGTTTTGGGGCTGTTGGGCTGTTAGACCAGCATAGCTGCCTGAGGTACCAAAGCACAAGATCTGCCCCAGACAGTTAATCACCACGCTGTGTTCTTAGGTTACTTTGTAATTGCTTGTGAAGTGTTTTTTTTCCTGATGTTATAGTAAAAGAAATATTTTAAGTCACTGTTTTCCCAGTTACGAGGCATTGTTGTTCTCTTGTGGTTTTCCCTGTTTGCATTTTACAGTTTTTACTCTGATTACAATTTGAAACCTTGAAGAACTGCTTTAACCAGTCTCTGTTTTACTCAGGTCGTGGTGTTTCAGAGTGCTGCACACTCTCAGACATCCTCTGCAGACTTTAGGAAATGTCTTGCATGGTTTTCTTTGTCTAAAAACTGTATAGAATCAGTACTTGCTTTCTTTGCCTTCCTTTCCTTCAAAACTCTAGCAGATGATGGTTAAATTATTACAAACCTTTCAGTGGGGTAGCCCTAGGCACAGGATAGAAAATGAAAAGGCCAAGAAAGTATCTGTGAACTGATTATCTTGTTTAAATTTTCAACTAAGAGCTGCTGTGAATTTTTCAAACTATTTTTAATATTGTAGAGTTTTTGTCATATTTTTGCCATCCTGATATTATAAGTTGATGTATTTTATAGGTCTGAGACAACAATAAATAATACAATTCAGTTTTATTTAATGATTTCTGGTTTCAGTGGTAGGGAAGCTTTGCCAATTTTAAATTAGGTCTTGGAGTAAATTTAAAATTAATGAAATTTAAAGCTGTGATTTGTTTAAGGATCCAGAACATTCACTCTTTCATCTATTCATCAAGCTCTTTAATTACCTAGTATGCATGAAACCTGTATTATGTCTTATTATTGAGAGATTAATTTTATGAAAACCTCTGAGTGATACATCATTAGAATGACTCTTCGATAATGTATAGTCTAACCTTTTCTACTAATCCCACCACAGAGGAAGAGAGGGAAGTTGACAACTCTTCTGCAGTGTTTTATTCCTACTGCTCCCCTGCAGTATTATCAACTGCTAGCAGATAGTTTGTCTCTCCTACTCTTTTAATTTCTAATCCTCACTTGTGTATAGCTGTCCATCATGTTCACCCTGAGCTACATGTACGTGCGAGTGCCATTTGAAAAGGATCCTTATTGTTATTCTGTTACAGCAGTGTACAGAGGCCCTGCTGTGTGAGCCATTGCAAACAGGGAATAAAGGAGCGTGCTCGCCTCTGAGGTTGAAATACTCAAATGGTCCGAGTTCCTTGTCCCACAGAGAAATGAGAGATGGAGGGACTGCTTGACAGACCTAAGATGGACCAGTAAGTCTACAGCAGGCTGGAGAACTTCAATTTAGATGTTCTGAGTCTCAGCTCAGTGCCTCAGCCACAGTAGTATCTTTTTCTCTTGTCCAGTTTGGAGTGTGTGCTCTGTCCACACTTGTCCAAAAATCCAAACAGCTGCTCAGAACAGCAGTCAGAGTAGTGAGGCAGAGCTGGGGAGGGGACTTGCGGCTGTGTTGGGCCACAGCTTGGTGGTAGGTGCAGCATTGCCTGTGCCCAGGGCAGCAACCTGGTTGTGCTCCTTCTCCAGTCCCTCAGCCTGGTGCTGCTGGCCCTGGTTTACCTGAGCCGTGGCGAGGACTGAATCAAGGGCTGTGGTGGATTTCAAACTACCTGACCTGAAAAGTGGGGGCAGAGCTTTAACCTTGCTCGGTTCCTCAGCCTGGCTGAGCATGCAGCTCCAGGGATGCAGTGGTATGATCAGAGAGGCAAAGAAAGATGGACTGCTATTGAAAGAAATGATCAACAAATTGTATAAAAAAATTTGTATTCAGGTATGTTTTACCTTCTCATACTGTGACCTCTCTTCTTTGCTGCCAAAAATAAATTATTTTTCCATTTTTTTTTTCACAGTGCTTCCATGCCAGGCTAAATCTCTGTTCTCTTGAAAGCTAATATATCCACTTTCCATATTAATATTTGTGAGAGTAATATTAGAAATGTTTTATTTCATTATCTCACAGCTGAGGACTATAGTCACACTGTGTTATAAAGCAGCTAATTACAGTGTTAGTGACTTACAGTGTGCCATGCCTGCAGTGCAGTTTGTCACAGTTTCTGAGAATTTCTATCAAGAAAATAATTTGCAGAGTACTTTGTTGAATCTTAGTTTGAGAAATGTTGCATATCCAGCATCTTCACAAAGCTATATATCCCCTAATCAAAACTTTTTCACCTCTAAGGGCATTTACATTTCATGGAAACTTGATAAATTAAGATTATTTGACATACCTACTTTTCATCTGTCCTTGCTTGTTAAATCAAAAATATTTAGGGTACTGCAGGGTAACAGAATATTTGTATGCAGTGATCCCTCCTGCTATTCCTCGGCTGGTTTTGCAATCATCACTACCTCATAGTAATCAGTTGTGGAGTTGTGAAGCTATAATTAAAACTTCAGATGAGGAAAAATGAATAAAAGGGACACCTCTTTCCCCTACTCAGCCTTCATTAATATAAATGTCAGTAATGATAAAGAATAAAGGAGGGGAATGCCAAATTCATAAGCATATGTGCAACCTTTCAAATGTAACTGTTTCCAAAACTTAGTCTCTGCTTAGGAGGAGATTGTAAAAGTAGCTTTCCTTTTGGTTTTATAGAAAGCTCTTTGTGGTCAGTATGACATTGCATGGAGCACGCTTTCCATTTCAGACAAAAATCTATACTTCTGGAAAGAAAAAAAACACAGGTGGCAATGAATTCAGTTACAGTGACTGGATTAGCTAACACTGCAGAGATCTGGAGTCCGCTTATATGGAAGAACTTGGAGTGTTTTAGCATTTTGATAAAAATCTATCTGGCTGCTTTAACAGGATACATGTTAAAAGCAGCTCAGAGGTATTTAACTGCCATTCAGGAAGTCCTGCTGATAGCTTCATGAGTCCAATAGCTAACTCTCTAATGCATTAGGTCAGAAATGTTTCTCTTGGAGTTTAGAAACTCAACTCTGTGTCCTTCCTCTGGTGCAATGAACTACTGATCCCATTGTTGCTTTGAAGCCCGGTGATTATGGATCGAGTCAATTGCTCCAAAGCACACCATGCATTGAGACACTGACATACGTGATTAGACTCCATCTCTGGTTATCACAGGAATTCTTTTAATAAAGTACTTTGCATCACTGTTTTCCTGATGGAGATATGTTTTAGTGATGGAAATGGACTTACATTCCCTGTGTTTTTCAGCTGATTACTCTCACTATAATTCTGTAATCTAGAGGATCCAACAGAGAGTGAGAGGCTTCTGTGGCAAATTCAGCAGTCTCTGCCCTCCTGCAGTTTGCTGTCCTAATGGATGGGGCAAGTGCAGGGTGCAGAAGAGGGAAGCGATTCCCCTTTGGTCACGCAGCAGGTTAGTGGTACAGGTTGGAATTAAATCCACGTGTTTCAAGTCCCTATTACCTTGCTCACTAGAGACCACTGCCTTCACTGGTGTTTATAAATTGAGTTTCTGTGTCAGAATTGTCTGTTACTTACCATGAATGGAGGTACTCTTTAAGATATCAGAAAACAAACACTTCTAGTAAATAGTTAATGAATATCAATATATGTGTTTCCTGTACACACACATAAATATATATATGTATATATAGATTTCTCATGGCCTTTTAAATAATATGCTTTAGTTTCCACTCAAGAAGACATTTTTTAGCAGTAATAGGAAAAGCACATTTTTTTCCCACAGTGATTACAGATGATGGGTGAGCCTGGAGTAATTCTATTTTATTGAATCTTCTCAGTGTCTGTCAGCATTGGAGGTGCCTGATTTAATCATTCAGAAATAGCTCCTGCAGAAAATATTTGCATTGTGAATGTTTGAGAAATACCAGAGCCAGAATTAACTTAAATAAAGCTATACTTTCTGCTAGCTGTAGCATGTGAGTTTAGAAGATGTATCCAACCACCTCGACATGGTGGGAAGGGGCAGGGTTTATGAAGACAGGGTTCTGTATTCTAGCACATTTCATTTTATTAAACAAAACTGTACTTTCTCTGTACCCAGAAATGCCTCCCAAGAGCAAATCTGTAAATCAAAGTAACAGTTTTATGTTATTATCTTTCAGCACTTTTTCGTCTTATAAATTGCCTGCAACCAGTACATACTTTTTATTTTTCTCTGAAAAATGTCAACTAACAAATCTTAATCTGTACCTGCAAATTAAAGGCAGAAGAAATCAATTGCAAGTGCTTGGTTTACCTAAATCGAATTGCACCGTCTCTTTTGATTGAACTTAAAAGTCATGTGATGTTCTATAGCTTGGTAACTATAAAACTTCTAATTAGATTTCTATCATTAATATCTGGTCTTTCTGAATTATGAAGTAATTTTTTGCAAGTGCTCCAGTATTTACTCAAAATTTGCAGTTTCTGCAGACATTTAGTTGGCAGATTTGTTTCTTAGAGCATTCATGAGATGTAAATGCAAAAGAGGTGAGCACAGACTACCTAAATGCAATTGTAGCTTCAAAGAAATATTACCAGCCTCTCTTCCCCCTTTTGCTTCCATAATTTGCTGGTTTGGGCTAAGAGCACTGAAAGGCAGGAACCTAAGCTAAAATATATTGCTGTCTTCTCCTCACATATTACATACCTGAAGTCATCATCTCTTGTGTTACTGTCCTGAGTAGAGATAATTGACTGATGTTACAATATATTGGCTCAGCTGTGTCTGTACTTGCTTGCAATGTTTTTATAGTTCACAGGTTACAAAACTCAAACTCTGTTGACTTACTTGCAGAGAACCATTCCTGTGTTTGGTTTCCTTAATGAACTGAGGGTTCATGACACATGCTGTACACCAGCAGAGTGGGCTATTTTGAAAAGTCACATCCTCCTCCTTCAGACGGACTGCTCTGCCTCCATGCATGCATTTCTCTGTGCTGCAAGGGTATAGCACTGTTTAAGTTCAAATTCACTGCAGTGTATAAAAATTGAGACAGATTTAGAAGTTACCTTTATGCAGACAAACAAAATTAGAAGGGAAAGAGTTGCATTATAGGGAAGAGTTTGCTGCGTTCTGTAAGGCCTTTTTTTTCAGTGCCTGCAATACATTAAAGTCTGATGGAAGATGGTATAACACAATGTAACATTAAAGGATTTGCAGAGGTAGTTCAGCAAAAATACTATAAAGGTACAATTGTAAAGATAGATGGTACGGTGCTAAATATCCAAAATGCAATGTTATATTTTTGTTGTAATAAACTGATTTGTCACCAGTTCTTATTTAAATGAGCCTGCCAGTCATAATCAGTCTGTACTTTGAATGTCTTGCTCAATGTTATAGAGCAGAAACAATCTTGATATTAAAATATTGGTAAAAGTTACATAGGAAAATAGATCATACCCATACACAATTCTAATCTCTCTACCCTAGGAATGATTCTCTTTTTCAGATGGGTGTATCATACCGCCTGGGGTATGATATAATACAGTTTGGCCTTGTACTTGAGGAGCAGAGCACTGAAGCTCAGCTCTCTCTGTGGACACATCTGTGATGTTTCTTTTGCACCCACAGTTGTTCCCTGTGAAAGGAGGCTGGGCCACCTTCCTGCAGCATACGCAGAGCACGCATTTGGACTCAAAATTGTTATGCGCTGAGTGTAAAAATACACATGAGCTTTTTTGTTGCCTTGTTTTGTAATCCTTATTGGGTACATTTGTTATTTTAGTGGCACAGCATCTAATTTGACTCTGTTATCTCTATACTTAGAACTCTGATATTTGTGGAAGATTCAATGGATATTGCAGATTTCTTTTACTGCTGCTGCAGGAAGGAAGTTTGATGATGAGCTATATTATGTATGGCTCACTAGATAGTAGTAAACATTCTTCTTCATTGCTGTGCTTTGGGATTATCAAAGAGTGCTGTGTTGCTAGTTAGATTTTTTCTGGATTAATGAAACAGATCGCAGATCACTGCATAGCAACGTGCCTGAAGTCTGTGAAATGTTTTCTGAATAAGGATTGGATCAGGCCCATTGAGAATATAAAGTGCTGGAAAGAACATGGTATTATTTTACAGACCCTGCATTTGGTTGTTTTCTTGCAGCGGCCTTATAGCCTCATTAATTAGAAACTTGAGGTTTCTTTAGTTTGTCCCGTCTCTTTCTTTCTAACAATACACCAATACACCGTTAACACTCAAATTTTTGCCTTTACTTGGGCACTTCTGACTGCCATTGACTTCAGGGGCAACTTTGCTTGAATATGGACTGGTTCAGATGGAATTAGGAAAACTTAACAGAGATTCAGAGCTTCCTGTAAAGAATTACAGTCTGTACACGTCTATGCTGAGATTATACATCAGTCTTTGGAGAGTTCAACAACGTGATTTAAGATGGAGACTGTCTGGTGTTGAGCCTAGGACTACTACCCATCTATGGAATTTAAGTGTCAGAAGCCAAGGGAACATTTTAGAGAAGTTTCAAATGTCTATCAAAAACCCCAGGAGATTCTGTAACTTAATAGGTAATTTTATTTTTGCTCACAAATTCCATGAAATGTGAGAAAAATGTGCATCTCGAGGCCAAGTACGAGTAGCTAGAGAACTAGTCTCCATTATGAGTCAGATCCCTCTCACAGGTTCTGAATTTAGGTACAAAAATACCTGCTTTTCCTGGCAGTCTCTGTACTTGTCTCTGTTCAATCAAGGGAACAGAAACATGTGACTTCAGCTGGGGCCAGAAGTCTGTTTTTTAGCTTTTGGAATATATAACCTTGCTGCCTATGGTAAGTATTATGAATCTGTCCATGAGCTTATTTTAATGCCTGCTGTATGATCCTTGGATAAATTTCTGTTCAGTCATATTTCTTTGGCTGGAAGCTTTACTTGTCCTCTGTTTTTTGAGTATAATAGTTTTGAAACCAGGTCTCTGAGACAAGCGCACACAAAAATTGTTATAAATGCATTGATTTGTCTTTTTTCTCATAGATCATTAATATCTGCTTCTGTTTTAACTCAGAATGTCTTGAATGATGACTTCTCCTAATAAGTTAGAAAACCTAAATCCTCTTGCCTAGAAACCTTTAGATTTTGCATTTCTCAAATATAGGAGTTGTTAGTTCTTATACTTGGTCCTGAGAAGGTTCTTTTGTTTATAATGCGTGAGTAATGAATTTTTTTTTTTATGTGAAGGTGCTTTGGAATCTTTATGTGGGAGGAAGTCACTAAAGAATCTAAGTACCATTTATGTTCCACTATTAAAATAATGACTGAATTTAAGTGCCTTATTCAGGAAGATTTTGGACTGAGTCAGATTGGGAAAGATTCTCCTGCAGTCCTAACCCAAACATGAAGTTTACCTTGTCTACCCTCGATTGTCTGTGCTACCTAGTGAAGCTGCTTTTGCAGTTGACATGAGTATGGCTTGAAGTATGTGATTCATGAGAATGTTGCAATTGATTAGATGCTGAAGCTGTGAATAGGTCACATAATTATATTCTGACTAAAAGTATGTAAATCCAGATGGTTATTCAAGAGCCTCACATTTTTACATTTGGGTAAAGGTGAAACATCTTCATTAAGATTATTCTGCAGTTGCATCTTCTATTACATTTTTCTTTTTTTCTGGTTGAAGCTTCTGGGCTACATAACCAGATCCACTGTATTATCTTCCTTCAAGGATGAAAGATACTGGTATATAAAAGGAAGCCCTGGTTCTCCAAACATCTTAGGTTTGCCGATAAAGGTTAGCTGTATTTTATGTCCTGTTATAGCAAGAAACATGAACTGCTGTAGGGAATGTGTTTGTCTCCATGGTCCTACGTAGCATGTTATCTTCAATCTTATAAAAAGTTCATTCCCATTTCAATAAAGGCAGAATTCAAAATTGAAAAACTATCTCTAAGATAAAAATAGGTCACATTTGAATAATTGCACTGCTTGCCTTGTAACTAATGCTGAATTGTGTTCCTACTACCATTGTAGTCTTGTGGCATAAAAATTCTTTGAGGTAATAACCAATAGAATACTCTTTATTAAATTTAAAAAGTAGGCTTGTTTTGGTAATTTAATTTCTTATTTTAAACAAGCTTTTCAATTTATTTTTGTGTGTAGCAGAAAGTATGGAATTTATATCTGTGATATTTCAAGATGTCGTTAACAAGGACTATGTCAGCCTAGAACATTTTCAGAGCTTTGCAGGGAGGAAGCTAGAACTGCTGTTAATGGTAGAATTGGTGCCTGACTTTGAACTCAAAGACAAAAATGCATATGTGATATAATATATGGGATTTAGTATTCTATTTTATTTCATTGGTAAGTTACTACTTATGGTTTTTTGGGTTCTTTTTTTAGCGTAATGAATTTGCAGACAGTATTTGATAGGATGTATGAAATTTCAGGGCTATATCATCAGTTGGATCTGATCAGTTGGCATAGCTGCAGTTTGTACCAGCTGAGGATCTGCCTTTCAATTTAGAACAAATTTTATACCCTTGGCCTCTTTTTATATTAGATTTGGACTCAAAATAGCAAAATTGGAATAGAGTTCCCCTCCATTTTCTATTTCTGTCTGTCTTAGTTTCTAAGTTTTCTGGAGGAGGGGCCATCCTTTTTCCTTCCAGAATGAACCTAGCAAACAATTTATAAAGAAACAAAGAAATAACACTAATGGAGTACAAGAAAAGGAATACTCTCTATTATTTATGTACATGACAGAATCTCTGTTCATTTGAAAGTACAAAGAGAAACTTCAGTGTGGGTGTATTATGTCTATAAATGCTGAAGCATTTCATGGTGGTTTTATGTGAGAATTCTGCCTCCATTTTCACTCAAGCAATTACATTCTGTTTCATTAGGTACCTCTCAGTGAATTTCCTAGTCACTTTTGTCAGAAATGCAGCAATTAATGGTTAGGTGTTTTTTTTTTTTTTTAAGTGTCATTATCATGCAGTACATTGAAAAACAGATTTGATATGAATAGTGCTGTGCAAGCAAATAGGATGGCTTTAACCCAGTGCCATGTGGAGCAAGCCTGCTGCCTTGGGGGCACAGTGTGCGAGGGTGTGGTCCAGCAGGAGCAGGTGGAAATAACAGCATGACTTCTCAGCTGAGCATGTGGGAGGCTTTGCTGGCTTGGAAACATGTATTTATTTGATGGGACGGAAAAAACTTAAGCATTAAACATGTTTGCTCAATTAAGTTATTGAACCACTTGTTGAATTACTCCTACAGTATGTTGTTTAATCCCCTGGTGATAGTCGAAGCTGCTAATGCAAACACTACAGGAATATTTTTGTTTGTTTCATTTTTGGCATTGGCATCAATAATTTAACATTATTTTTATACCCTTCTCATTTTCTGTTTAATCCGTATTTTTATGTTGTGCTATTTTGTCCATCATAATAATACTGTCATTTCATACATAGGAGAAACTGGGACAAATACAAATTAATTGAGTTGTCTTAATCAAACAAGGAGATGCTTAGAGTTAGAACATAAGGAGCTGAACTCAGAGCTCTTAATTTGTTCTGCCAAATCATGTCATCCTCCAAAGTGGTAGGTTAGTAAGTTTTACGAACTATTCTTTTTGTGTCGCCTTACTGTTTTCTGTGAAATTTAGCAAATCAGCATGGTGTGAAGCATAAAAAAATCACTCTGGTATTAGGTGCCACTCAGTTTACCTGCTTACCATGGTGCTACTGCCAAATTGGTCTCAAGGCATTAAATTCTTGACAAAGCATGGCTCTGCTTGTGAAGGGAGACTATGTCCAAAAGTGTGCCATGGCTTTGAGAGCCAGGAACTGTGTTGATGGAGGGGAGCCCTGCAGTCTAGCGTGAGGCTTAGCGCAGCAGCCTGGAGAATGCCCAGCAAAGACCTCAACCAGGGCCATGAAAATTAGCTAGTGTATGTACTATGCCAGATCATTTGAGAGAAATGCCAGCTGGCCGAGCTGTTCATCTCTCTCTTTTCTAGGAGGGATTCCTCTTTCTAGAAATTTGCCCATTGCATGTCTAGTATCTCTTCTCAGTTTACTTTAGGTGATTAGAAAATAAGGGAACTCACCATACTACATAGTAGATTAGGATTTTGAATTCTGTAGCTGTATATATATGTGTGTTTATATATATATCTATGTACACATATAAAGATACTGTACACAAGTTCAATGATAATTTTGACTTTCTAAATTAATTGCATTCTGCTTAGAACTATCACTTATAAGAAAAAAGAAAATACTTTTTCTACCAAGGAAATATATGTAATCAATATTTGTATTGTACAGCAGTCATTAAAATCCATTGGTTTTGCCAGAAATATACCTCAGAATTTCATGAGATAGGTCAGCAAAATGAAATTCAACAATGAGTTACCCAAAGGAAAACACTAGCTACCACAAGGTTTTATGACTGTGGATCTCCTCAGTTTTGGAGCGAAGGCATAACAAAGTACATATTTCACTCTCCTTTTTTGAATGTTTTTCATGTGTCCGAGCCAGCTATTCCTGCAGTTGGCAGGGACATGTGGTCCTATTATGAGTATTGGCTTCTAGCACATGCTATAATCCAAATGTCGCTGCTCATTCATATCAGACATTATCAGACCAGATATAACAAAGGCTACAGTTCCCTCGTAATGTCATAGTTTTGGTTTTCAGAGCAAGCATAGGAAGTCCAACATTTCCCTGTTGTGTTGAACATGCATGATGGAGTACATACACAGCAGATCCTATGTGCCCAGAAAGCTTTGAACATATGCTGTGTTACAGCAAGTCCTGTGTGTGATGAGTAGATAAGGTTTACTGCCCACACACCGACTGACCTTTATCACCATCAATTGGATCTATGTGCGGGCACTAAATGTTTCTGGTATTTCTAGATGTTCTAGTTATTTGCCTGACTGAGCTGTAGGACGTCAAGACATTATGGATAAGTGTCCCAAATCTTTTTCCATCCAGTCAGGATTTCTGGGTGAAAAGGAGGAGTATGTCTACATGCCTATGGCTGTTGTAGAGTTGTTTCTAGACATAATCTAATCTAAATTAAAAAAAAAGCAATGACTGCAGCTAAACAATGCAGAGGAATACACTTGTTTTTTGGAGGGGGAGAGAGAATGGTTGGAGGAAGCAAAGCAAGCATGAAATTCTAATGCTAGATTTTATCAATTTGTAAAGTTTAATTACTTATACTTGTGCTACCTCTGAAGAGAAATGGAATCCAGGTTAATCTTCACAAGATAGGCAATAAAAATTATTTATTAAAATAAGACCCATTACTGTGATTTTCAGATATATTTTTAATTAAGTCCAAGTTGCTTCAGTAGAAATTTTACTTATATTATCTCAAAATGTTTGGACTTGTTCATCTTTCTAAGCTTTACTTCTCTTCTATAAAGATCATGAACTTGGCTTAATTAGAAGGAGTAGTTATAATATCAGAGCAAATTAAATTCAGTCAACTAAATGGTCCCTTTGAGGATCACAATCTCAACCTGTTGCTCTCATCTGTAGCTTGGAAATACCCATGCTCTGATGATGAGTGAGCTCTCACTAACTACATGATGAGAGTCACTCTGCTGACTCCATCAGTGATGAGCACTAATATCAGTAATAGAGACTTGTAATATCACTGAAGGATGCAGGACACAAGTTTCATTTCCTCCATGTTTCTCTGTATCTACAAATTTCTTGACTTTAAAAGAAGTAATTTAAGGCTCTTGAACCAGATTTGTATGTAAGGCTTTTACAAGATAGTTTATTACTGTTGTCTCTCAGGAGTGCCTCTGTGTAATATATCCAGTTTACACATAAAAAAGATATATTTAGCTACCCTTCCTTAACAGCCAGGCCTAGTCTCAACTTGTGTAAGCAGATCAGTTGATCTGAGTATTCATTTTCCCATTGGAGTCTCTTTTAGGTCCCAAGCACAAGAATCCATTTTTTTCAGAGATTTCACTCAATGTTAGCTTTAAATGTCTCCCTTTAATATTTTTTTTAATTGAATGTCTGTCTTTTGAATATTACTGCACTCATTTGGTATCTAAATGACATTCTAAAGGGAATTTGTTTGCATAAAAATAAACACAGCAACTTTTTCTAGGTATTATAAAATAAAAAGATAAGTTAATTGTAAATCATTACTTAAAAATGCATTTTCTTACAAAATTCTGGGCTACTCAATGTTCTTAGTAGGTCGTAATGAGCTGAATTCATTGGTTAAATTAAAATGCTTTTTCTCACATTCAGTAAATGCAGTGTGTATGCAACTGAACAAAAATAAAATTGAAATTTACATTTTCATCAAATGAATAACCACATGCTGAGGATTGCTCAACTGCAATTTATGATTATGCAAATGAAACAGGTTTTGCAACTAGGATATGTACAATAAATGGGAGTTTCATTATTATGTATCAAAAAGCCATTAACCTTGAAAATTATATACAATTGACATGAACATTTCTAAAATATGTCTAAAAGCTCTTAATGTTCTCTCTTTCCCTCCCATATGTATAGGTACTGCATATTAGATTTAGCAAAATATTTCAGAATGAATAATTTATTAAATGAGCTCTGCCACTTTTTTGTTTATGAACTATCTGTAACAACTTGCTGGGTTCTTTATTCATTATTTAAAATCAGTGAATAGTGCTCAATAATTCCTCGTCTTCTGACAAGAACATGAGTTACAAAAGCTGTTCATAAGTTGCATTTGCTATTTTGAAAACCTGGAGAGGGAGTGGAGACATGGCAGTGAGTTGCATGGCAGCTTCCCAAATTAGAAGATTCATTGTTGTGAATACTCATCTCAGTGCTGTCTATGAATTTTTAGTATTTGATGGTTCTAGATCAAATTCTGGTTTTTCTCAGCCCTGGTGACAAAACCACCAGTACTAGGAAGGAGAACAAAATGGGGCCTTCTCTGAACATGTTATCAATGATACCTTTTGCTTGGGATTGGCAAGGGAAAGCAAACAACCTATAAGCTTAAAACTACAAGCTTAAAAGATGATTTTCTGCATATTTTGTGAAAGATGGTCCCTTGCTTCGTACCACTGTTGATTTCTTGCTTTTGGAAGGAAACCACTTCATGCTAACCTTGGGACAGTCAAAGGAAAAATGTAACTGGACTGTTCCAAAGTGTAGCCACAGTCCTGCTGCAGGTTTAGCGATTGCCAGTGTGCTGCTGTACTGAGGTTGCTGTCTGTACACACCAGATGCTGCATTCTTCACCCAGTATCGTTATGCTGAGATTGCAGTAAATCTCTCTGAGGCACACAGTTCCCTGCCATGTATTGCCAGTTAATGCCAAAACTCTGAAAAGCAGGAAACAAATACACAGCACAAAGTGGTAAAAAAAAATAATATTTATATAGGCTAGTTCTCAAGAGGTACCACAAAGCTGATCCGTTCTTTCAATGATTATTTTAATAGCTTTGTGGAAGTGTTTCAGTGTTATATCTCTGTGTTGGTTTATAGCTACAGAAGGGTTTGATATCCTGAGTTATTTTTACCATAGGAGGTGTTCACATTATGATACACAATGTGTAAGATACCAAGATCCATCTGTAGGAGATTGTCTTATGCCTTTTATCTATAATGTTTAATTTGCAATAATTTCTGATATTCCTTTTCCTCACATCCCCATAGCTATCAGAGGAGAATGCTTACAATCTTTTATTGCAAATAAATCAAAACAGTACTAAATGTGGCCCTCATCATCCTAAATCAAGGACCCTCTGGCTGTTCTTTTCTTCCCTTGTCTCTGTAAGAAAGTCTGTTTCCTTGGCCAATTCTCACTTTTAGACTGGGGTTTACATCAAAACTGCTGCCAAAAAGTGTTAGTGTAGAGCATTGCAGTGAAAGAAAATATAGATTAAAGTAAATGAAAGTGTCATAAATGGGAAGAAGGGCAGGAGGAGCTGGGAATCCATGTACGTTCTGTTGAATGTAAGGATAGATACTGATGTTTTGAGAATTCTGAAGTAGAAAATTAAAAGTACAAGTGATGCCATTGACAATGCAGAGAAGTTACACTATGGACTCGGAAAAAATCTGCAGGAGTAAGGGAAAAATGGATATTTAGTTGTAGTTTTTCAATATTAAGTTGACCATGGGAAATAATCTTGTGACTTCTACTGAGGGAGTCTGTAGCAGCTCAAATTCCTAAGAACTGATTTTGACATGTACCCTTAAATACTCCGCTATATTCAAGTAGAAAAGGAGGATCTTGTGTTACTTTTGACCTTGAAAATTATGTCCAGAGTATTTATGTATTGGTGGCAGGGGGAGGAATATACTGAAAATGGAGTTATCCAAACTTTTCCCTAAACTGGTGGCATATGTGTTTTACCTGTTATGCTTTAGATGGGAGATGCAGTTGTATCCTGAAGGGTTAGCAAAATTTTTACTTTTTTACTGTTAAGGTGGTTAAATGTTTTTATCCTAAAGAAGATTACAATTAGGGAACTTTAAAAGCAATTTAAAGGTGTTTTTTTTTTTNTTTTTTTTCTTTCCCCTAGCATGGATAGCATATATATAGCAGTGGGCGTGTATTTATTTGCAATACTGCTCTGGCTTCTTAAGCAGTCCCAGCCATTCAGTAACTCTTCTTGGGGTGAGCACTCAAGTAGCATTGGCCTTTCTAGATGACGTGCCCCATGAAAAATGTGTTCCCCTCACATAGCTTCTTCCACCACAAGGATGCAGCTGAGAGCTAAGTGTGTGATGCTGTTTACTTGGAAATACAAAAGAAAGGAGGTATTTATTGACACTTGGTTGTTGCTTACATTAAAAACTACTGAAACATTTTTGAAAAACAGCATTATTTTTTGTACTTTTTAACTCCTGCAAAAATCTGTCACAGAAAAGATTATGACCAAACATTTCATGTGTTGTTCTTGCTAAGTTTGCCAGAGAACAACAGAAAGCTAGATCAGTGTCTTATTTTTCATCACTTTCTGTAAACACTCTCAAAATTAATCTCAGTAAATACCAGAAATGCTAATAGCTAGTCTTTGTATATGCTCACAGAACAGATTTAGGGCACTTATTTGAAGGATATATATAAAGCGAGCATTTGCCATAAGTTAAAAGTGTCTTTTCTGACATCTCTAGAACACATTTCTGAAAGTACTGAGCAGTGATTGAACTTTTAATTCCATAAATATCTCTGGATATGTTAACAGGAAACAGTGCAGAAAACCACAGCTTCCAGCTTACTGCTGTGTGTCCAAGTGTTGTCCCAGAGTCTGTAATAGACAAGGGGAAGGTCCAGCAGATGATGACACACTCTCAAACCTGCCTTAACATCTCCCAAAGTCTTGTCAAACTAGGATATGATCTACCTGCAGTGATGTTCATCCTTCCTTTCTTGAGGGTAGCAGTCAGCAGTGATTTAGGTACCAATTCCT
This sequence comes from Aramus guarauna, assembly GCA_013400195.1. Lineage (NCBI taxonomy): Eukaryota > Metazoa > Chordata > Aves > Gruiformes > Aramidae > Aramus > Aramus guarauna. The sequence goes on along the minus strand of VXBL01010520.1, from coordinate 3,477,758 downwards.
CAATTTAAACAATCATAAGTTGTTGAGGCTGATACCTCACTGGGGGTAAGCTCCTGTTTTCCTTTGCTGGCAAATACCACTGCAAGGGTTTATTCTGGGGTCCTATCTACTGTAAATGTTATGTTAGGAGTATGAAATTTTTTTAACATGAAAACTCAGATGCTGAAGCAGAAAATGACAGCTGTGAAGTAGCCTTGATTGATCCTTTCCTTAAAAAACAAGGAGCCTCACTGATTAAAAAAAAATAATTAAAAAAAATCTCATTGAGATACAGGACTGTTAAGAATTTTTTTATTATCTGTAACTCTTCAGCCACTAGATGGTGGGAAAGCCGCAATATGAGAGCACTCAGGGACTTGATCTGCCCTTCCAGGGTTACTCCACAAGCAGGTATGACTGAACACAGCACTCCTTAAACTGTTGTGAAATTTTACCATGAGGTGGCATCTGGATTGTGGCATTGCTTGTACATCTCTATTAAAATCAACTTTGTGCTGGAAAACCTTGTCCACGTTACCAGGGCAGCTGTGATGAAAATAATTCCCTTTAGTTGCAAATTTCACCTAATAAACTGAAAAAAAATGTCAAGAGGGGAGTTCATACTAAATTTAAAACTACCATAGCCACACAGCTGGCAGTGCCTATTTTAAACCTAACTCTTTTATACTGTCGTGCCTGCATACCCACTGTTTCATTAAATAATTGACAAAACACCTAGCACGCTTAAATACAGCACGGACTGATTCATTTTTCTTTCAGTAGCTTCTGTGGCTTGTACTGTGGAGAGGAGGCGTGCATCATTCTCAAAATATATTGTATGCATAGAGGGGCAAATCTTTGCTCCATAGTGCAACAGAATTTGCTAATCTATTTTTTTGTGTGGACATTTGGGGAAGAAATGGTTTGATTTGAAAATATCTTTAACAGGCTTATTACTCTCTGCTCTGTTCTGAAGGACAGCTCCATAAATACTTCTGTCTCTGGGATCTCTTGCCAGGATCTCTGCTGTAATGTCAGATTTATCACCTCACCAGCCAGTTCACTTCCTATTTTGATCTTGGAAATAAATTGTAGTCCTAACTTCCAACGCAAATGGCTGCGATACCAACCCTTAATGATTAAGGTAACTTCAGTGCAGACTTTAGAATCATCAAATGATGACAATGCCTTTGATTTATGTGCCACCTTTCATTCCTAGGGATCTCAAAGCACCTATAATTTCTGGCAAACCTGTGCTGAGTTAATGGGTTATTTTAGAGTCTATTCAGCAATAACTGTTAAGTGCTCAGAAGAAAGACTGATTGATGGGTGAGATGGCCCAGAACTTTAATTATCTTAATGAACAATTTTTTTGACTTAACAGGAAATCTACCACTAACACAAGTGGAGCTATGAACTGTAATTCCACCACTCATTTTATTAAACACTGAACTTGGTGGTAATTTAAAGACTTGGCTCTTGTTCTGTATATGTGTATTTTTATAGGGATCTACTTAGCCATTACTGACATATAACCACTTCTGCACTGGAACTTAACACATTGCACAGAGTGGTTTGGGACACTAGGTGAAGAACAACACCCTACCCATATGAAGAGGTTAAAAAAATTGATATGCAATTACTTGAGTTTACCAGAATGCTAGAGACAAATATTTTAAGCATGAAGAAAGGTTCTGGGAGAATTATTAGTATGCAGATATTCAAGAATTTGGTTTTACACCTGGTTTGACATTTTGCTTATGACAGAAAACAGAAGTGGAGATTGAAATAACTTTGGTAAATAGCCAAACCGGGGTAACAGGAAGTAGGAAAATAGCATGAAAGGCAAACAGATTGCTGTTGAGGAGATAGTTTTGAGATTATTCTACTGTGAAAGTTCTTTTTAAATTAGCAATTGTGATCACACATACATTGTCTCATGTCATCTACGCCCCCTTGTACTCTTCTTATGCCTCTTTGTTATTGTACTTAATCATTTTTCCACAGAAATGAAAATTGTTATTAGCATCTGTTGTGTCTGCATAATTACTGTGCCTGTTAAAAGGCTTATTTCTATTATTTCCAGATCTCTTCCACAAATCCTTACATTGGTAATTAGTATATCTTACAAATACTGGTGGAGTGAAAAGGATCATAAATTTTCATCATAAACCAAAAATTGCCTTCTGATGACTAATACTATAGTGGGTACCATAAAAATAATAGTATTAGAAACAAACAATAATTGCAAGCTGTGTTTTACTGCATATGTTGCCAAGGAGATCTGGCTTTGTGAGTGACTTTAGGACCTGGAATCCTGACTTTAGGACCTGGAATCCTTGTACCAACTACAGCAGAAATGTCAAGAATGTGATAGTTTTTTTCATTTAGAAAAAAAATTCATGTGTGCAAATTCACCTTGTTATACCTGTGTCTGCATCACTGGAGGCTGAGAAGGTTATAGAAGGCTGCTTTTTCAGCTGTAGGTGAGTGCTTGTGCTAGTTGCTCTTTTTAAGCAATAGGGAGGACCAAGTTGTGGAAGATGATTTAGGAGGTGAAGTCACTGAAGTCATGGCTTTCTTGCTTTGCACTTTGTGGTCATGCATGTGCGCATGATGAGTAGCAAGTGGACACACATCCCCAGAAAGGCGCTTTACACACACACATGTGTTTGTATCAGTTCTTTCACATAGCATCAAAAAAGGTGGAGAAATTGCCAGAATGCTTTGAGAAATCTCAAAACCCATCCAAGTGATGCTCTTCCATTCTTAGGCCTTAATTCTGAGTATTGATGTATATTCTGGATAGATGGTTGCTGTTGTTTCAGCTTCTGATACCAGAAAGAAGCTTAACTGCTTCTTACATTTATTCCCAAGGAATAATCGCTTAATAGTTTTGAAGCCCCTTTTAGCCAGGTTTAACCAGTCTCATAAAGAGAGATTTGAATACCACTAGGAAGCTGTACAAGTGAGCAAAACTAAGTGTCAGGTATCTGATATCAGAGTTGGGCTCTATGAACTTTGAAGCATGAAACTTCGGGCTTCAAATGTTACATTCACTTAAAACTTTGGAAGTGCAAAAGTAATTATTTGGCTGATAGATCTCTCGATGCAGATAACACTATCATATGCCTGTTGCTGATTGCCATTTTTTGTTAGTATCTAAAGATGTGAATCTGTGGTCTGTCTCTCTGGTTTCATAGGACATTTTCATGTCATCCCTAACTTAGAGCTAAATGGCCTTGCTACATTAGACAAATGTCCTTTTTTTAAAATTCATTTTTCCTAAGCAGTGTGACCAAAATGATCTCATTCTTTGAGTGGCTAGACTATGTGGAAGAAGTTTGAAAGAGACAAAAAAGCAGTTACTGGAAGAACTGCTAAAAGATATCAATTTTTCACAGCTATAATAGAACCTCATAATTAATTTAAATGAAATTTGTTTTCCATAACACAGATTTTTGGGTGTAAAGTATGTCCTTTGAGAGAGGCAAGAGGAAACAACCTCTGTTATTTTTGATTACCTTTGTGTTTTGCTTTTTACTCATTATGCTAATTTTATGCTAATAACCTTCTTACATTAAGTTTCACTTTATACTGCATAAACTGACAAATAGAGCAATATTTATCAAGCATAAATATTAAAAACACTATAAAGACTTCTAGGCTTCTAATTATTATGCTAATTTATCTCTAAATTATTCTTGTATTGCCACCCTACAGTTCACTGTAGAACATGACACAAAAAATGGTAAAAATACAAAAATTCACTTTCTTAATTCTATTAATTAATCACATAGGAAGGCTGTCTATGAATTAAACAAGCGCTAGTTATAGCATTGTGGATGTAAAGATAAAGAATTCATTTCTTCTGGTGAGCTGTTGAGCCTTTGCTTATATTATCATAAATACTAAGGAAATCCAAAATTCTTTTTTATTTTAAAAGGACAGGAAAGCCTAATATATTACATGGAAATTCCACATATTGAGCCAATTCTTAGTATTTCTTTTCATACCAGTATATTTATTGAAGTCAATGAGACTATTCATATGGTTCAAGTGTGTGAGTTTTGGCCTCTCTGCTGCTTTTGTATTACACACACGGGGTCAGATAAAATCCCCAGATCTCAGATATCATGTTCATTCTGGTGCCATTATGAGGCTCTGATGAGGGGCAAAATCTCTTCAATGCACAGAAGGACTAATTAAATCTATACAAAGTAACTTATAGAGAGTTCCTAAACATTTGGGTATTATCACTGGTGAGTGGGTGATGGATCTAACCAGGACTGCTGCTCCACTGAATGAAAGCTGCTGCATGGGAGCCAGCAAGTGCCTTAAGGTGTGTTTTATTAAGTCAAGTCCTGTTCCTGGAAATGGGCCTGGATGACTGGAGTATTCTGGAGTGCTTGTCTGTAGGCTCAAAGATTGTGATCATCTTTCTCTTCGGGTGTAGAGGTCCCATTTTGCCTGTAGGAGTGAAACAATTTAATATAGAAAAATTATTCAAGTGTTAACGATATTTCTTTTTATATTCCCAGTATCCCTCCTCTTTTTCCACCCAAATATGTGATTTTTTTTTTTTCCAGAAATTCTGGGGTTTCTAATAAACATTTTGTTGTTGTTGTTGGGTTTTGGGTTTTTTTTTTTTCAAGCTTTCTTAAATTTGGGAACTAGAGATAACAATTACTGTATGTTTTTTATAGATGTCAATAACAGTAGGAGTAATAGTGGTCTAACAGTATGGCCCTCACGGCCAGCCTGAATTTACTATCACGATCACAGAAGTAGTTCCCTCCAGTGGAGGGTTTCATACGCGCAAGCCATGGTGAGTCACTGCTCTATAAAGACTAGCTTTGATTCACACACTAAAAGCCTGTGCCAATCATACCGTATTGGGAGATTTGGTGAAGTGTATTATTATTAAGTGTCTTTTTTTAACGGGAAACAAATTAGTCTTCTGGGATAGTGCTCTTGTAAAGACAGATGCTCAACTGACAATCAAGTCTTTAAAATAATACTTTGTCCAAAATCAGTCCTATAAAGAAGGAAGGGTAGGATCATGTTTCATCAGAAAATAGGTAAAAATTACGCAGAGGTACTGAGCAGCAGGCAGGTCCACTGTTAAACAACTCATGGCTGAGGAGTGATGGTACTGTAGAAGTCAGGGGCTGGTAAATGGGCAAGCTGAATGTGGATTGAGTAATGAGGGTTAAATGAATACATGGAAGTGGGAAGAAAGAACTACAGGAGCAAAGTTTCAGAGCATGGCATGCTGAATATCAGCCTGCTCACTTCCCCTTTCTTTTTCGATCATCTATATTTAAACATTTTATATAGCAGTCTTGGAAAGACACACCGTCAGTAGATCTCATACCTTCTTAAAATTGAGCATGGGCATAAGAGTTTGAAGGATAAGGATGCCTTTAGACAAGGAGCTGCCTATATGCATATCCATGTAGAAAGATATATATATATATATATATATATATATAAAAGAAAGTGTAGCTAGATATATTGCTCAGCTATTTCTATATTCCTTATTTTATCTATTTCATGCTAGTAGTTTGAAAATACAATCAAGTTTCTGGTGAAAATGAATTTTTTTATTAAAAGCCAGTACCTATTTTTTCCCATGTGAGAATCCAAATAAAAAACGTTTTGATGTTTTTGATGTTATAACTGCCAATTAAGTGTTTAAAAATAACAAGAAAATATTCCTGTTGGGAACATTCACTAGCAAGTTTGAGTAACTAGTTGCAGTCTGAAATCTCGTTTTTGCAGAGAACTAACTTTTCATCTCACCCAGCTAGGTATTGATTCCTGTATTCATCAGGGGAAGTCACACTGACCTTCACTCGCTAACGCCACAGCATCCCTGCTTAGTTCTGTTTATAATGAACAACACAGAGGCAGAGAGTAATGAGACACTGGACACGCCCCCGGCTCTCCTGGAGTCCTGCCATACCAATCCCAGTCTGACATTAGATTTTTCTTTTTTATAAACCTGCATCATATCAAGAGGAGAAAAGACTTGTAAAGTGGCTTGAGTATTAATGAAAATGGGGACATACTTTCCTGATAACCACACATATAAAACCACAGCACTGCAGTACGAGAGAGTTCACTTTTCAAGGGTGTACTCTACCACCACTACAGTTTTTAGCATCATTTTTATACCAAAAAAGTACAGCTTATTGTTGGTAGACAGTCTTAATTCCACAGATAGTGGACGAAGCTCATCCTACAACACTGTAACAAAATGAGTGATGGACAGAGAGAGGCTTTAAGGTCATTTGTCTGATGATGAATCTGGTATGTGCAGAACTGTCTTCTATTTTATAAAAATATCTAGGAAGCTGAGGTTTTTCCAACCTGAAATATTGTGTGCATAATTAAATAAATGCTATAAATGTGTGTGAGAGAAAAAAAAAAGGATTTTTTTCCTCTCTTTTTACTTTTTGAATGTTTTGTGTTTCTTTTGCAACAGAGTCAGTCACACAGATGAAAACAACCCATAGCACAAAGTAATTGTGAAATCAATCAGTAATCCAACAATTCTGAACTCTGGAGTAACCTACTGGGGTGGGGGTGGGGGGTGAAGAAAGAAGAACACAGTATATTAAATACAAATCCTAAAAGATAGGTAATGTGCCAAAGAGGTTATTGCATTCAGGAGACTTGATAAGGATGATTTAACAAGGTGAAAAGATCACCTCTGCAGATCATAGAGGGAAAAGACTGTGAAGAGATAAAAGGAGACATGCACAATAAAGAGATAAGTGAGTGTTATCTTTTTTAAAGGTTTGAACTTACCTCATGATTGTTAGCATTTTGTCTTATTTCCATAGTCAAACTTCTAAACATTCAGATGAAGAGCACTCTAACCTTTGTTCACTTCTGTAGTCCAGCAGAAGCAGAATAAAATTAATGGAACCATTAGGGTAATTTGGCTCTTGTTTGTGTAACAATAAACAAGTAACTAATACAATCTTAGACTAAATATTTAGGGGTCAATTTGTAAATTGTGATATATACCAAATGCTTGGGTTTTTTTCCTACAGGTAGAAATTTAATATATCATTTGTAAATGTATTTCTACATCAGACGACGAGTGGTCAGTAGGCATCACAATATTGGTTCCTTTAGAATGCTCACTCAAATTTATAACCCATCTGGATGCCAGTTTTGAAATTATGCCTTCTACCTATCTACAAAGAGATATCTGCCTTTTTGATGAAGTGTCTGTTTCTGTTGCTAGAAAAGTCTGTGATTGCCTTGGTCAAAAAGGGGGTTTCTTCAGCTCCAAAGCATATGCCATAAATTGTCTATTTCACACTCACCGTCACTTACAAAACTGCTATAATTCTTTGGGAGTTTTTTTCCCCAAAATGAGTTATTCTGAGATATTTTGTGAATTTTGCAGTCTGGAAAAATTTGCAGGGAACTTTTTTTTTTTTTTTTTTTTTTTTTATTTCTTGGAAATGGCAGATATTCCAAAGGAAGAAAAAAATNCAGGGAATTTTTTTTTTTTTTTTTTTTTTTAGTTTAACTTCCTGGAAATAATTTGAAATGATTACTGTTCTTTCTTCAGGAAATGCTTTACTAGAAAACCAAGTTCAGTCTCCTGTTTCCTCATTTTAAACATTCATTGTGTATGTATAATTTAAAAGTGTAGGGGGCAGAAAATAACCATTTAGAGAATATTGATAAAATGAGAGCAGTCTGAGTTGTGGAATCAGAATCCTATTGTGCTTAAATGCAGTAACTGCCTGGAGCTTCATTCTGGGACAAAACTGGTCATATATAGAATAGAAATGAATGCCTTCTTTATAAATACAATTTGAAGCCACAGGCTTATAATTAAAATATCTATAACCATTTTAACGGTCAGTAAATAGCTACATCAATGTTCAAGTGGGCAGTGCTGTCAAATAAGAAATGAAATGCAAGTACCAGCTTCACCTTAGGCTGCTATCAACCACATCAGTTAACTGTTGGGTGTAACACGTTTATTATGCATTGAAGCACTGTTGCTGTAGAAAAGAGAAGCTTAGGTTCAAGTTTGAGAATAGCAGGAATAGTTTCTGGGCAGGTTAGTGGAAAGGATATTAAATATGATGCTGATGATATGGGTCTAATTTAAAGAATTGTTTTCTGTTGCACCCACAACTTTATTCTTTCATCTTACTGACAGCATGAATGTTTCCATCCATTTAATTTCATCTTCTTCCTTCTCATCTCAGATATTTATATGTTTGGATGGCCCCATCATGATAAAATCCAGCTGCCTCCCAAATAGAAATATCATTTACAATTTCTCTTGCTTTCTTTTTTCAGAGTCTTCAGGGAAATAGCTTGATTAATTCATAGGTTTTCATTCCTTCATTTGTTTGTTTATGTTTGTGAGTGAGTGGATATGCTGTGTAAGGATGTGTGTGACTAAATTATTGAGGGAAAGCTAAATCAAAGAGATTAAATTTGCCTTTAGGGTATATTTAAAGTGCAGACTGCAATACCAAGATATGTGTGCATCTGTAAGGAGCTACTTTGGGGTACTGGAAACTTAGGTGAAGGGAAGTTCTCAGTCCCCTCTGTGTCAGTGTCTGCAGGAGGGCATTTCTGCTCTTTGTGCCAGTATGAGAGTCTGGGATTTAGGGATCAATGTCCCAGGTTTCAGTACCAGCCAGTAGCTGAGAGAGTTATACACTGCATTCCTCTCTTTGTACAACTTTCATACGTTTAAAAAGATTTTATTTTATTTATTTATTTATTTTCTGAATCTGCCACATCTCTCTCTGGTTTGCAGAAATTTCTCTGGGGGGAAAAAAAGAGCAAACTCTGGACTGTTCAAAAACCCTTTGAAAGATTCCTCTTCGTCTTTCCCTATTCCAATTAAATCTGGTTCCAGTGATCATATGAACAAAGCAATAGAGTCAAGTGAGTCTTAAGGGTGGGCCTGCCAGGATCAGACCAATCCTAAAGATCTTCTGCAAATGTTTCAAACTTCCTAGCCCTGTCTTTGCACTGCTATGAGACCATTTCATCCATTGCTGTGCAAGAAGGAAAAACTGGGAACCTCCCTGTTCTTGACAAACAACAAAGCAGTGTGGAGAGAGGCAAACTGTTAATAGGTTCTATGCTTAAGTGAGATAAGAAGCCATAAAATATATCTGTCATCTCACAGTTGGTTTACCAACAAGGAATCAACTGCCATGAAATACTCCAGACTTCGTAACCTTCCTGACACTACCTGAGTCATTCTTGTTAGTCCCCATTTATCATGAACCTGGGAACAGGGATTAAGTGATTCGAACAATGTCCTTCAGAAGCTGAATCTACTCTTTCTTTAGTCTCTGTGAGTCACAGGAGACCACTGGATGTGCTTGAGGGGAGTCATGCACTTTTGCATTCAGACCTTATGCAGTGCTACTGAGCACTGTCTTTTTCCTCTGATGGAACTCCTCCCGTTTGTATCCAAAGTTTTACCCTACTAGGAGTGGTAATTTGCTCAACAGGAGCAGTCCCATTTTATAATCTTTCTGGAAAGAGTATTTTTGAAACATGTAAAGGAGATTATTTAAACCCCGAGATAAAAAAAGGCCTATTAATAAACACAGAAGTGCTCTCTGTGTTTAAATTCTTTCCTTACAAAATTGTTTTCACATTAGGTTTCTTTTTCAATGATTTTGTTTGGTTAGACATCTAAGATGTTCATATGACAGGTATTTTTCTGCTGTGGAAGTGGTCAGTCTTCAAAACTCTTTGTGAGCAGTAAACCTGAGCAGAGTTGAGAGCTCACTGCCCCTGCCTGCCCTGGCAAAGGGCAGGGTGCTATCGTAAAGATGGATGCAGCTAATCACAGAGTGAAAATGATTGTAGCTGAATTTTTCCATAGCTGTTTCATGGAACAAAACTTACCATGACTGTTTCTTCCCCTGAGTAGCCATGATTCTCTTTCTAGAAGACAGTGGTTGTGAAATTATTATAATGTGTATGAATTGATGCTTGCTTTGCCACTCTCACTAGATTTATTAAGGGTTGAATTAACAGAGAGAGCAAAACTATTTGCTTAATCAACTCTCTTTCACAATTAGCAATGCCAATAAAAAGAAGTGAATGTGTATTACCCTGACTATGCTGTTACTATCAGTGGGAGCAGCACTGTAGCAGTCTATTTCCACCATCAACATAGGGACCTCTGGATGTGCAAGAAGCAGCTATAATGTGCCATAATCTAGCAATCCCTAGCTGTAAAATGTTCCCTACCTGGGGAAATTGCACTTGGATACAGAATAGATAGTACCACTAGTGACAGTGTCCTATTGATAAAAGCACACACCTTCTAAAATATGATTAGGGAAAAACTTTAGATATGTATCCTGCACAAGGAAAAGGAATTAGAGTTGGCAACCCATCAGTGAGGCAAGGACGAGAAGCCTCTCTAGGATTTTAGCACAAGAAATATCACTGAGGTGACTTCTGGCCAGGTTTCTAACAAACCAGGCAGACTGGCACTCAGTATCATGGCACAGAATAGACTGCTTTGATTGACAAAACTGTAGAGAATAAAAGAAGGGGATTCTGAAATGGCATTACTGCCAATGGCAGCCACAGCGGCATACCTGAGAAATACCATTAGCATGCAAACACCGCGCACTGTGCCTAGTGGGCTGGTCTGTGCCGCCACAAATGACTTTGCAAAAATGAATGGCTCTGGTCTGGCATCTTCAGGACCGAAGGGCTGACAAAAACAAAAATGATACTGTTAATAGAAAAATGAGACTGTGGCTTCTCTGTTAAAGCCTAGGGATTTAAGGCTTTGTCTGATGCATACTAAAGAATGGAAAAAAGTCTTCAGGAGAGGAAAAGAGATCTCAGAAAGTGAGAGAAAATAAACAGGAAAAGAATGGATATTTATGTCATGATCTTCCAGATTGTTTGCCATGTTATTGCATAAGTTTATTTACTGAACGCTGTCTTTTACCAAATAGATTGTTTCATTTCTTCTTGAGAAGCAGTTTATTTTGATATGTAAGCAAGCAGCCCACAGGAATGCCTTCTATGGCATTGAAGCTACTTTGTAGATTCAGTGCTTGAGGCCTTCAACAGCTCTTGTTTAGAACGATCTGGTTCCCTTTTTGCCCAGTGTAGGGCTCTGGTTTGGGCCAATACTTTAGCCAATACTAATGATAAACATGGGGAGGAAGTTTAAATCCCTGTATGTGGGAGGATGACTATGTTCATTTGTTTAATTGGCAACATGTGGTAACTTCTTGTCCTTATTCACTAGGCACAAGACGCAGATGTGAGTAACTATCGTTGCGTATTTAGAATAGATCAGTTCATGCCTTTAAGATAGACCTGAGCAGCAGATGGCTGTAAATTTCACTGCAACAATCCCATCATACAGAGACTTGGACTCAGTTTCCTTTCTGTGTTCCCTTTTGTTCCCATTGTGATAGCAATTTATTCCTGGTCCTATGCAAATAGCAATTAAAAAATTCTGTAAGTACTGGAAAAACAGGATGGTACATTGCGAGTAACAGCATATAGTCAAAGCTACCCATCACTCTGGAGGCTGATAGCCTTTCCACTATGTCTGTACTAGAACATAGTAGTAGCCAGACCACCCTGTTCTTTTTTCACGTGGGTGGAAACCCCTCCCTTTTTGACAGATGACATCTGTAGTGTCAAGTTTCAGATTTCAGATCGATCCAATCCTGTCCTATCCTATTTTTGACAGATTCCTTTACTGCATTTCAGGCATCTGCAGTGACTCGACAGCTACAGGTAGTCTTTTCCTTTCATTGCAAAGACAAAGGTAGAAGGATGCTAACTTCAGTTGTTGGTTTAATTTAGGTTGGTAGGGACCTCTCGAGATCAGCTAGTCCAACTCTTACTAAAAGTGGGTCCAACCAGAAAGAGTTGCTCAGGGCTTCTCCAGTCATGTTTTAGTAACTCCAGGGATGGACGCTCCACAGCCTCCCCAGGTCCCATAATTTTTTCCCCCTTGCACTGAATCAAAATTTCCTGTGTAGAAGGTTGGATTCAGATTACAATACAAGTTTTCTGAACTCAGCACCACCAGCTATTTGTTCTTCAAACAGCAAGAACTGATTTTACCCATTTTTCATGAGAGGTGGCAACTGTGCAACCACATTTATCAAAAAAGTCTCTGGCTTCTAATGAAACTTTCTCTGTAAGAGTTGGTTGATTGTGAAGCTCTCTGGAAGGCTTTGAAAAGGTCATAGCCTCAATCCTCAGCTTCGAGGAGAATGTCAGAAGGCTTTAAAGGGTCATTTTATATCCAGCAAAACACTAGATGATACAGCTACATAGTTTTAACTTGTCTTGGGCAAATATTTTCTCTAAGCTGCAAAAATGTTGTATTTATACTTTTAATGTATGCTGTATTATTAAGCTCTGACATTAAACACCTTCATGCCAGTTTGGAGGCACTGAACTTTGCTAATCATACAGTAAAAGAAGGGAAGGGGAAACCTGGCAGGTCTTACAGAACGTTTCTTCCTTACTATTAACTCCAGAGGTCCAACCTCAACCATTCTGTGATTCTGTGACTGTGCTTAATGTTGAACTGATCAAAACTTTCAGCAGACAAAACTGAAGACATGGAAGCTCATTGATTTTAAACTACAATAGCTACATATATGATCTGTTCTTCACACAGTACAGGGAAAATCTTGGTGACTAAGATTCCCTATTAAAATATCTTCTACTTTTTTAACAGGAAAAGGAATGGTGTTGATGATATCAACAGGGAGACCCAGTTTTGATGCAAAACCATGCAGGTGAAGCCTTACAAAATACACCCCAGAAAACCAAGCAGAGACCTTCACCTGATCATTCCCTCTTCCCTGCATATACACACAATGTTATTCTCAATAGAAGAGCGTGTTCTTGTGGCAACAACTCCACTGTTCTGCTGATGTCTGAGGCCTGACAGGCAAGTCAAACATTTAGAAACAACAGAAAAGTAGTCTGTGGAATACAGTGCAGCAAAATAAGTTGAAGTGCATTGAATAGCAAATTCCTAGAAAAATGAAGTATTGTTCAGCTTGAGACTACTTGAGCCTGCCAAATAAATTCAGCTGGGAAAAGATGTTGAGGTCAAGATTAAGGGAAGAATCCAACAAGTCAGCATTTTTGGTGCACTCCAATGTTTATTGCTTAACCCACTAGACTGTACAGGATATTGGCTTTCTCTTAAACTCTTCTGTTGAAATGGTTTCACTGTATCAGTTTCGCTATAAATGAACAGGCAGAGTTCTGGGACTTGCTTCCCATCCCCATGGTGTTTTAGCTAATTCTTCCTTGAATACAACCTGATCTACTTTGCATGGGCCACTTGGGTTTGTCTGGATCCAGAGAATGAATCATGCAAGTATATAGTAAGAGTTCTCACCTAAGAAGTGGAATACTCAATTTATAGTTTCTGCTCCAGTAAATGTTTGATTGCCTAAGAAAAAATGGAAATATTATAATCCCTTAAACTAGCAAAAATGATGATTAGAACACTTTTGTGGAGGTGGAAGCTCTCTTCAGGCATTCAGGATTCAGTCTCCTCAGGCACAGAAAGGAATTGTCGTAAGATTGGTTTGAGCTGTGAATCTGTCTCATTTTAAAATAATCCTTCAAGATAAGTCATGCTTTTTTCAACTCCCAGTGTAACTTAACTCTACAAGTAGGAAAAAAGAAACCCAGCAATAACTCCCACTACCTTCTTCCTCCTCCTTATGCTAAATCCCCTCTCAAACTTTGGAGGAGCACCTCTGGCTGGCCATTGGCTCTAACTTCTCCCAGATGGTTTCCCAAAGACAAGTGTGCAATTAGCCTTTGCCTCCTAGGCTAATTGACCTTTAGCATTTGTCTTTTCAGCTAATAACCAAACCAGTCTAGCTGGCTGTTTCTCAAAGACTGACATAGTGTTAAGATAATAGGGAGACTTCAGGCTGAGACACAAATGTGAAGAGACAGTTTTTCCCACTCCCCCATTTTTATCACATATACTAGTTCTTTAGCAGATCACCCTGTCATAGAAATTGGTCCTGGGTCTGTATCCTGAGGGTGTGAACTGTTGAGCTAGGGACTAAGAACGACAGTTCTGGCATTTCATTTCCTGTTAGTTCCTAAAGTGAACTTTTCAGGATTTCTACCTCTCTCTCTAGACAGCCAAAATAGTGTGGTTTAGTTTTTAATTTCAAATGATTTTTTTTTTTTCCATAAGAAATGTTTGATTGGAATAGTTTTCTCCCTCTTCTGTTTTGTCTGTCAGGCAACTAAACTGAATATGGGTAAATCTCACAACCCTGTGCAGTCAATACAGTGATAAAGATCAGCCTTGTTCAAAAGATGGGATTTTTCATCCTAATGGCTCAACCTGCCGGAAAACAATTCTCTTTTGGTTTTGCCAGATATAAGGGCATGACCTTGTGCAAGAGAAAAGCCCTTTCAGTCTTGTAAAAACCAGGTTCATATGAAGGTAGCATTGGAATTTTTATCATTATCATGAGGGGTTTTGCTTCTGAGCCTATTTTGAATGTCCCCAAAAAATAAAAGGAAGAAGACTTACTCTAGTCAGTTATAGTCAGGATTGTTTACATCAACATTAGAAAAAACAATTATTTCCCATTATTACAATATTCCAAAAATGAGCAGAGGTTTTGTCTTGCATGGCTAATCCAGGCTGCTGCTGAACTGCCCTGTGATGAATACATCTTTTGAATCTTAATAGCTTTAGATGGACTCTCCTACCAGTCACTAGTAAAGTAATTAGAAGAGTTAGACATTTTAAATCTAAATCAGTAATTTCTCTCAATAAGAGAAGTAAACAATGTTTGACATGTATTACATTTTTATGTTTTATAAAGTCTGGAAAGACCGTCTTATAGTAAGTATAGAGCATGTCTGGCATTATTGGTTTGTACCGCTAAATAACAACACACATTCTATAAATCCCATCGCTGTAATTTTCATAGATCTTTATTTTAGACTGAGCTGTTACCATGATGAAGTCCTGATTCTTAACCATATCGGAATGACTGTTTAGATACCTGGATGATTGCAATTTGAAGCTAGCTTTTATATTTTTCTATCTTAGAACTGTAAGAATATATAATAACATGATACATAGTTTATTTGCACACTGAAAATGTCATGGTGACGTTTGAGTTAGCTAAAGAAGATCTAGTGGGAGATGAAGTTCAAGAGATGGATATGTTCAATGTGGGGTATGTTCAGTTGCCATGGTTATTTCATGCAAATATATGTATAGTTAGTTAAGTCTCTGTATAGATGAACTAGCACAATAAATAAAAATATATGGGTGCAAAACTTGACACATGAAACAAAATCTTTATAATCCTAGGGCTTATGATAATAAATTGAAACTGAAATATATATTATGCACAGATACATATAAGCAGTGGCAGCTAAGGTAACAGTATTCATCTTTTTACATAAATAGCAAAACAGGTCAGAAATGCAAAACAGGTCAGAAATAAATGAGTTTCTAGAAGCTGAAGTGATGTGATAATCTGAATTTTGGAAATGATCTTGTGACATTCAGAAATACAAATAATGAACTTGGCTCTCTCTCACCTTTAATTTTTTTGCATCACTGAAAGAGGCAGCAGGAGGAAGGACTAAAGCAATAGAAAAGTGACCATTCTGGTTGTGCAAATGAGCACTTAGAATTAGTTGTTCAGCTGAAGGTAATTTCTTATATGATCTCTTGAATCTTTACTGACTGTTTGTATTTCTGTTTAAGCACTGAATAACCTTGATAACAGAATATGAATAATGTCTGAAAGGGAAATAAGTCTGTCTTGTTATTTCTTGCTGCTAACTGCTTAAAGATAACATTACCTTTACTAGGCTGTCTGACGAAATGCATTAACATGAAATATATATGCTTATGAACCCCTATTTATAATGTCTTGTTCTTTCCTGTGGTCTAAAGCAGTAAGGCAATCCATTAAATACCAGAAGAGGGACAGTCTTCATCCTCTTCTGCTCCCTCTCCATTTTGGTATTTAATGTTTGAAGTGTTTATCAGTGTGGAAGCCAAAGCCTCACAGGCTATAGTAGAACTCAGGTTTTTCTGGATTGTAAGAAATTTGGTTTTCAGAAAAGTTTGACCGAGAATGAGTTCATAGTGTGTGGTGGTCTGCATAAAATAGTGCAAAAATACAATTTGCCTTGAAGGTGCAATAGAATTTTAAATTTGCTACAAATACAGACAGTATGGCAGAGCTTAATAATGCCAAGGTTTTGTTTTTTACCATTGGACACTTTAAACACAGATGTAACATCTCAAATATCAAGTAATGTAGAACAGACGTAAAAAGTTAGTGTTGTTCAGATTGGACATATAAAAAAGAATGTGATGGGCACTATATACTATGTGACTACAGTGCAACATGAGCAGCATGGCGTGGCTCTGCAGGGGAATGGATTGAATGGTGTTTAGTGATTTCAAATCCAATATCAATTCCAGAGCAAAGGCAGAGGTCCATGTGTGAGTTCTGGTGATAATGTGGATAATGATTCTGTCAAGTCAAATGCACATGCTGACCGATATAAATGAGTTATCAAGGCCTTGTGAATAATGTCCTGGTGATGAGCCATAAATCAAAGTGCAATCATCAATCCGTCTGTGGAGGGAGGCCTAGAATAGCTTAGTAGTAACCCTCAAGTTGGTACACATATTAATATGAAAAATAATGAGTCTGCCAACTTTAAGCAGTGGTTTGCTTTGGATAAACACTCTGTTAGAATTTGGGCAGGCTGGTAAAGCCATTTGACAGATTCGTTTGTCATATGAATAATATCTCATTCAGTGCATTAGAACAACTGGCAGTCCCTTATCAATGATAGCAGGTCAGTGTGATGAGTACTATATGATTCTAATAAGTATCCTGCTCAATTTTAATTTTATTAATATAATTATTATCTCATCCTAATTGAATTAATACAGTGTTCTTTTATCTTAGTCATAGATGCGGATGATTTTGTTCTTGCTGCAGACATAAATAGGGTAAAAGGGTGACCTCTGTATCAAAGGGTTTGCAGTCTAAATCCATCCAAGATGAAGCAGTGGACAGACAGACAAACTGAAAACTACAAGGAAAAAATGAGGCACTTTTGGTCTGTGAGATAAGCAGTGGTCTCAGGACACTAGCAAACTAATCATTGTCAGGTTTTTTTTGTCAGCATCACAGAAAAGAAGAATGTTAAAGCAGGTTTTGAAGGGGGATAATGCATTACTTGGGCAGATGTTATGGAAGCTCCTCTCAATTGTGGTAGAATGGGAAGATGCTTGTGGGTATTTTTTAGTTTTGCTTCTTAAGGAATCAAGTCTTATAATGTCTCACCTTGAGTATGAGTCAGGGGGAGGGAAGGTTGTCTATCCAATTGGCTAACTTGAACTAAATTTAATAAAATAATAAGATCTAAAAAAATAGCAAGTTCCAAAGATGTCATGAATGTAGGCAGAGAGTGGTTGAGAAGCCTGTTTAATGCCACCATGGAGGGAAAGGCTGAAGCAGGCAGGGCTTCAGTCAGGCAAGCAAAACTTCTGCTTTATTAAACACCAGAGAATCCAAGCACACAATTTAAATCTATAAAAAATAGGGTTCACTAGTTCCCGTGCTCATGCGATCACTTGTTCCTGTTATTAATTTTCCCAGTGGCACTTACTCCAGTGTAGTTTCATGGCTGTACAAGATGTGTTTCATCTACAGCTAAGCTGTGAAAACCTGAACTTTCTATTTATTCCTTTTTTTTTTTTTTTTTTTGTTTGGTATCACATAGACAAAAAATGCATTTTCACAAGTCAATTTTGCTGTAAGGCAAAAATAGTTTCATCTTTCCTACTTCCTCCCATCTTATTTTCCCAAACTGTAATTTTGTCTGTGCAAGATGAGAGGTAGCGATAAAATACTCTGAGAAAAATCACATCCTTGTGTTTTAGTGCTTGGATCTGGGCTGTCGTCTTTGATATCCTCTCTAGCCCAGCTAGCCCAGTGTACAGCTGCATGGGTCCATTTTCCTTCCTTACCTCCTTCCCAAGGTTTTCAGTGGCTCCCAGGATTAGATTCCCAGAGAACGTGCCCAAGTGTAAGTAAAATATTCTTAAAACTTTTTAAGAGTTCCTGTACTATAGACATTACCATCAAGCAGATATTTCTACATAGGGAGTCCTACTCACTCAAACCCTTGTTCGTACACCCAGAAGTAGCCTTATTGACTTTAACAGCATGGAATTGAAACCCTTAAAACCTAATGAAAAGTAAAACAGAAAGCAAACATTACTGTGAGATTTTTGAAATTTAACTGTTTGTTCCAAATTATTCTGTATAGGCAATCTTCTAAAAAATAGGACGTGTCAATGCAGACAGCATATAAATATTCCTGCAAATAGATTTTGTTTTAAAATACCTATTGTTATCTATCCTTCCATGTGCACTTTTATTATGAAAAAGTATTCTGTTGCTTGTGAGGTTACTACATTGAGAAAATTACCAACTAGGCACTGTAATTACTTTAGGAGAGCACCAAATAAGACTGCTTCACATTATTTAGACAATTTGATTACTCTTACTCATGATTTCAGAATGTGATAATCTAAGTGTTGCTTTAACTTGAGTGCTCAACCATCCTCCACAGTGATTTATACAAACAAATGAAATGTCAAGTTGAAACATTCCAGATTTAGATCTTCTGAAGCTCCATGTTGCTGCGCTTTGTTATAGACACTCTGTAAACCTCCTCACCAGCTAATGTATACTATTACAGTTTTGAGTAAACCATCAGGTTTCTGCATTGTCTCTAAATTTAAGGCAAGATCACTCAACTTCTCTGCAACAATAGAACTTCATAAGAAAAATGGTCTTAACATTAACCGAATACACAAAAACACCTGCAGTACTTTTTTTGTCTTCTGGAGAAAATTACAAATTTAGCTAATACAATCTATTCTCAACAAAATGTCCTCAGACCTTCCTCCTATGGGAAATGTGAATTAGCAACACAGCAATGAAATAAATGGCTGCATATCAAAACATTAGAAGGAAACATGCAACTGGGAGTCTAGGAAAATGCTGTTCTGCCATTAAAAAACCTGAAGAAAAAGCTTGGGTGTTACAAGAATTTATGGCAAAGAAGAGCAAATGCATCTTTTGAAAAAGAGCCCAGTATTCATAACAGAGTGATACAGGGAAATATGCACAATCATAAGTATAAAGAATATCTATATACAATAGGAAAGAACAATCAAAATTTTATTATTCATCTGTCATTGTAAAAAGATTCCGTATTTGCTGTGAAAAATGTTCATGTCAATACATGAATGTATCTAGCTTCTTGGAGTCAGACTTCCTCACTTTCCTAATGGAATGGGGTGCTGGATTTCATCCAAAGACTAACAGAATCAGTCTGACTTTTGTTTATTGTTTGTAAGTATGGATCTTGAACTCTTTTTGAACATTTAAAACTGAGAAGGTGTTGTGAAATGAGGCCCTAAGCCTAGTCTACCTGTAGTACATCTTGTTTGTGTGAAAACAAGCGGGATATTTCAAATGCTGGCTAGCAACTAGACAAGATAGTTAAATATATATTAACTGGATTATTTTTTTTAATTCCACTTGGAGGCCAAGGAAAGAAGCATATATTGTTCATTCATCTTCCCTTTCATGCTGACAGATACTTGGAATTTCCACAGTGGGACAGAGCCATATGTGCTAAAACTGTCTTTTGTCCAATGTAAATTGTGGTATAATTGCAGAAGTACCTGCAGTTCCTAGCATATCATTGAACTGGGATGTTGCTGTCTACCTATTGAAGCTTCAGACTAACAGTATGGAATAAATACCCAGAAAAGCTGTGTAAGTTCTCAAGTGTAATTCATACTTGACCTCTTTGTCTCCAGAAATGAATTATATCAAGTTTAGATTTCTAGGTCCATTCTTTCTTACATCTAATTAACCAGCCTGAGCTTTAACAACTTAACTTCAATAGTGCACGACAGTTTGGAAGAGGATTTCTGTACAGGCTGTGTAGATGGATGGTGATCAGATATTCTCAAGGTCAGACAATAGAATAACAAATCAGCAATATCCATATTTTATTGGGCAGTAGTGAAACACTGCTCCTAAAATGCAGAGGGACTTACAGAAGTTTTAGTGTGTTCCACTCTTTGGAATGAAAATTTTGTGTAGGGTTTGGGGTTTTCTTTCAGTATGCATACAACGCATTAAGATTATAGTCTCACAATGGAGAGGAGGAGGGGGTGGCAAACTTTGCACTTGCCTTTGCTGAACTTCACAAGGTCCTCGTCAGCTTGTTCATCCACCTTGTTGAGGTCCCTGTGCCCAGCAGACTGTCCTCCAGCATATTGCCCTCTCACCGCCAGTTTGGTTCCACTCACAAACTGGTGGAGGATGCACTCTGCTCCATGCTCCAGATGAAGATGTTAAACAGTATCAGACCGTTGTGGAATACCACTCCTAACCAGCTGCCAGCTGAGCTTCAAACCGCAGATCACTATCCTTTGAGCTCAGTGATCCAGCCAGGTTTTACAGCCACTGTAGTGCACTCCACCCATCCAGTCCATATCATCAGCCTGTCATAAGAGATGGGAAGGAAGGCGGCACGAGTAGCACTGGTGGCATTTGCACTCAGAGGACATGGCCCGATGGAGAAGTGGTTGATGCAAGGCAGTATACTCAGTGACTGAGGGCAGGAGAGCAGTTTGATAGGCAGCTTGATAGGCAGTTGAGCTGAAGAGGCTTTTTTGTAATGGGGTTATAAGACGGCGGTTGTAAATATAGGCGCAAATCAGAAGAGAGATAGAAGTTAAAGATCAAAGCAAAGAGCAGGGAATGAGGGAGTATGGGAAGATAAATACGGGATGGAAAACAAGTTGAAATGAATAGATATCAAGGAGTTAGGCAGCTTCGATCTATGATAAATAAACAAGGTTCAAGACATACTGAAACTGAGAAATCATTAATTCCAAATTTCCTTTATGTAATGCAAGTATGCAGAGACCTGTGTGTAAGGCATTTTGCTACCAAGTTGCCTCTTAGGACTGAGTATCTGAAACTGGGTGGGATTTATCTAACAGAAGTTCAGATGCTGCGTGGCATATTAGGTGAATTAATATGCACAATATTGCATTTTCTCTTCCAAATTAATAAACAGCCCGTTCATTTCTTTTCTACTAATTGAATGTTTAACTTGTTTGTCTAAAGCCAGTGATAGGTCAATAAGAGGTTAGGAATAGATATTGCTTGTTTTCTCCAGAGCCCTGAACCATCGCTGGGTTTCATATTTCCTCCAGCCTGTCTCATTGTGATACTATTTTGCAGACAGATGAAAGTTTCTTTCATTATTCAAACAAAAGGGCAAGTAAAGAGTTAGGAAACTGATAATTATATGCAAACTTTTTCCCCAAGGGCAAAAGAAAAAAAAATCAATGTGTTGCAGTTTTTTTCAATATAATTAGTGACTTAGTGATGAGAAAATTAGTATACATACTTTATTTTCAGGACTAAACTAGGGATGGAGTTTGTAGCTAGAGGATACTTTCTCTTTATATCATTCTTATGGCTGGCTAGGGCATCTGAACAATGGGAAATGAGGAAATGACAGCGCAGTTTAAAATATTAGATAATTTGAGACTTATTTCTAGGCTACTTTATTTGTGAGCTGGTTTTGTTATTGTTGCTTGAATTTCTTGTTTGCTTACGTTGAAAATTCTTGAAGACCAACAGCAAAGCTATGATTATAATGACTACTGGCGTAATCTAGGAACTACCTCTGAAATTTTAAAATGGTTTTGGTATTGAGGTTGGAGTTTCTTAACACTTTAGAGACCTAAAGGAGTCTTGTTTTCTTATGCACCATCAGTACCTGCTGGAGAGAGCAAATCCTTTTGCTAGCAGAATATGAATTTGGCTTACAGAATATGAATCAGGTTTACATCATTCTCTCTTTATTGACTACATAAGTTGTGTGTAAATTTAGATCAGTGTTTCTTATTTGGGGGAGAAATTAATCCCCTTGCTTAATGACAAACTTAATAGTACTCATCAGGGCAGAGGCAAAATAGCTGCCTACAGGGATTTTGGAAGAAATGGGATGGATGTGACTTCAAAGTAGGGAAGTTCTTTGTAAGGGCATCAGTGAAAGTGTCTCTTAAATACGTTTCATATGAAGGCACCTGGATTAACCATGTGGTACTGAGAAAACATCTCATGTACAGTGAGCAGAGAGCTTGCTGACCATTATTTTCTTACTCCTGCTAAGGCAAGGAGAAAAGCTCACACTTCTCACTTGAGGACTTGCCCTGGCTCAGCAGCCCTCTCACTTGCAGCCATGGAACCAGCATTGAAAGAGCAAGAATTCTAGCTGCATGGCAATAATTTTGCTCTCCTCTTTCTTAGATATGCTGGGTGTCTGTGATGCAGAAAAGACCTGTGGTGAGCAAACCTTTCTATTCGTTGAATAATCCTTTTTATGAGCTGCACAAGGAAGTCAAGAGGAAATACTTGTTCTACATTTCTGCAGTATCTGACAAATGCACTTCTGTGACCTGGATGGAAGGCTCTCTTTTGAGCTACCTATGTCCACTATTTCTTTCTGTATCTTGAGCATGGAGACTAAGCCACTATAAGCTAGCTTTGAATTATTAATCCTTTTCTATCCTCTTTCCTTTCTCATCCACTATCTGCCAATATTGTCTCTTGGTTTCCCTGCCAATATGTGAAATCATGCTACCATATTGCTAGCTCCAGACTCCACCCTTTCTTTGCACTCCCTAATCCCTTCCTGCATCCATTTCAGCAATTCTGTTTGGTTTTGCACAACTTGCCCTCTTACCATTAGAAACTCATCTCTTCTTTCTCTTGCANTTTTTTTTTTTTTTATCCCTTCCTTAACTTAGACATCATTCCATCAGTCCCTTTAGAAAAGTCAGCATCTGTTAAGCCTGGGCTGATGCAGAAGAAGGAGTAGTAGTAGGTCCTGAGCCATGCCCAGGAAGGCCAGCAGTCATTGTTACAGGAGGAGACATTAAGAGGTATTCCTGCTCAAGAATAGGTGGGTGAAAGTGTGTATACAAAGAGAATGTGCACCTGGATATACTCACTCACAGAAGGGAGGTTCACCTAAAGTTTAGCAGCTGCTACGGGAACAGAGGCAGGCAGTGGGTGATGTGCACTTATTGCAAGGTGAAGGCACCTCATAATGCAGAAGCAAACAAACAGTGACAAACATTATATGCAGAGAAGTGTTAACATGGTGTGGTGGCTTGTGAAAACTGCAGTTGGTTAACCTGTACGTAGTCAGTCAGGGCGTGGGAACGTCAATGGAAAGAGAACAGCAATTGGGGGAAGGACAAAGTGCAGAGTCTGGTCTGGGGTCTGACACTTTGGGATCAAAGATCCATTTGTAAAATTTGCTAATGCTGAATTCTTTCTGTTGTTTCCTTTGCTTTTTTTCCATCATGGATACAGCTTCTGGAAGTGAAATGTGCTGAAACACAGAGGGCAATAATTTGAGAAAAGGTTCTTTTCAAAGGGTAATCTAGCAAAATGTGAAGGCCAGAGATGTTTTTACAGGTTTGATTTATAGGATATGTGCCATTACTTATGGGGCAGAATCCCCAAAAAGGTTCAGTGACATTTAAATAAACTAATAGATGAAGGGTCATTCCTCTGACTCAAAAGCAAATGAAAAGTGCTATGACAAATGGACATTTTGTGCACTCCAGTAAGAGTACAGTGAGGATATTTCATTTAGACAGAAAGAAAACACCGGATAGTCCATGAACTAAACAGTCATTCTTTGGATGTTCCTTTCTACAGGAGAATGGATTTATGACTTAAATTAATTCATCTCATGAAGGGCAATGGTAATTGAGACCTCTTTGTATGTTTTATAGTGTGAATACTAATGTAATTAAATGCTTAAAATTAAGAATAGATAAAAACTTGATCTGACAGTAGTAACTCTGTAAAGACAAATTGCAGTGCACATAGGCAGTGTATGAATCTGTGATTAATTTATACAGCCGTTTATAATGCACTAAATATCAGTGTGCCAATTATTATGGAAACAAATTGTGTTTATATTAGCATGTCTGAGGTGATCATTGATCTCAAATAGCATTATTTGAAGACTAATAGAGAGAATAATGAAGGAATAACATTCTGCCCTGCAGCTGTCCAATGTGTTTCAAAATGGAAAGCGAAACTGGCACATTTTGGGTTTTATTGATTTAATCGAGAAGCAAACAAAAAAGCTGCCTCACTTTTCATCAGTAAGATTTTCTTGTTCTTGTCACAAGCAAATAGCTTCTTTCATCACCGCCGACAACAACACGAAAGTCTCTGGGAGGGGCATGAAACAGAAAGTGGAAAGGCAAATCTTTCTTGTTCTGAAATAAAGTCATTAGCTGGGCTCTCACTCCTTCAGAAGATGGAGATGAACTTCTGAAGTTAAAAACTAAAGAAAATTTACTGAGGAATGAGTGATTATTGAAAATACACATATTCTTTTCCTTTGTTTATTATTTTTGCTCAAAGTTCCTGAAGTAGTAGAGTAAGGCTTGCTGCGTATGATTTTATTTGCTCTTTTTTGTTGCTAAGATCTGGGTCTAATAATTACTATGATAAGTAAAATTTACAGTTATTTTGGATTCTAAAGTAGTATTGGAGTAAAGGTGGTGTTTTAAAAGATCTTGAATTAGATACTGCATAATAAAAAGAGGGAATATATCCATCAAAATCTGGTTTTGATGGATACATTAAACTCTAGACTAAACAGTTGGGGCTGTGATATCCTCTTTTCTTTTTCAGTTTTTGGTTTAAATTTCAATACTGGAAGCCTTCAGTTCATAGCAAGAAAACTACAGCCAGTTTATTCCTGGTAAAATGAACTACAGAATTCAGCAATGATATTGTTGAATGCAATGATATCATGACTGTGATACCTGCAGAATATATCCAATAATAGGAATGTGTCATACTTGTCTGAAAGAAGTGATGAAGCAGCTGCAGTTCTTCCACTGGAGAGAAAAGAAGCAGTCAGAAAATACTGAGGAAAAAAATCAAGCAAATACAATTGTCCTTTTAAAATTACTATTCCTCTCCATATGAGCTCAAATCGTCCTAATTGCTTAATGAAATGGACACATTTGCATTTGATTTTTGAGGAGAAGCCTCAAAACTGCATCAAAATTTACTTTAACAGCTTGTTAATGTCAACCACAGCTTAAAAAGGAGGCATTTTGTAAGATAACTTTAATTAGTGAGCACATGAACCAAGCTATGATACAGTATCTCCAGAACCACCAATGGGGAAGAGTTTGATCTCAAGAGATAGATAATGTTAGATTGGTCAGAGAATTAGAAAATACCTATCTTGTGGCTTGGCAATATACGGACTGGAAAACACTAATTGACCTGTTCTAAGATGGCCTTATGCAGCCTTCTAGTTCTGGATGTGTTATCATATGTTCACAAGTACTTGCAGTTATGAGTCCCTAAGAAACCAGGTTATGATGATCAGATGATTAAGCCATAAATATTATTCTTAGCTTACAGTAAATAACCTCTGTAAGATGAGATGTCATCTTTCAAAATCAGGTCTAGTTGCTTAGACCCTTGCCAACTTTCTGAAGTGCTTCACATTTCCTATGGAGACTGGTTATGGTATTTTTCAAACTTGTCTTTAATGTTTTGGTCAATGAAATAATATAACAATATAAATAATATAACAATTTCAATAATATAACATCAAGTTGGTTAAGCACTTCCTAGGGAGTTGTGCTTAATTTTTTTTCTGATGACAGTTCTTTGTCCCTCTTCTTGTTGCCTCAATAAAGGCTACTCTTGAACAATTCACAGCTTATCTTGTGAACAATAAGCAAGAATCATAGAATCATAAGGGAAGAGATGTATTCTTTTGCAGACTATAATTTCTTGAAATAATTAACATGACTTGGCTGATTCTAGTCAAGTTTGCCTTGACATTTTGAGAATATAGCATGGGAATTAAAACACAAGGGGAATTTTCCATTTCCCTTAATTTTCTCAGTAGAACTGTGGGTGGGACATCAAAACTGTTTGCAGAGAGCTAGTTACTTACTGTTGAAGTTCTTAGTTTGGGAGCACAAATCCCTTTTTGGGGTGCCTTTGTTTTTAAATTATTCTTTAATTGTGAACTGCCAAGAACTGTACTGAGACTTCACGGTTTTATCTGCTTGAGCCCAGCTGAAGAGATGTGATAAATGCAACCTGTTAAACACCACAATACAGCATAGAAAGCTATAGAGGGAAAAGACTGAAATGATAGGCTATAATCAAAGACGAAGGGAAATGTAGTGCCACACAAATATCTCTGAGAAATTTGTTAAACAAACTCAAGCTTTTGTATAATTAGATGACAAGATTTATTTTAAACTATGAGGTATGAGTGTGACAGCACTATAATTTGTCTTAAATAATTTCTTCACACCCAACAAGACACAGTCTTCAGAGTTCAGTCCTGCTATGCATTTCTTAAAACCAAACATTTTTTACACCTAAATTGGATATGGAAACTGAAATAAAGATTGCTAAAAGGCAGGTTTGAAATTTCCTTTTAAGATTAAAGAGATTACTTGATTTAGTGAGGTAATTACTCATGGTCGGCTATCTGATTTCCTCTAAAATAATCTTGTTGACAGCTCTTGTTTTATTGTGAAGGGATGTGTACACACAGAGCTAGCTTAAACATTTAGGGACAGGGCATCTGTATCTGGTCCTCCCTTCACTCCTTGTGTAACCCATTGCTGGCTAGAATAAACAGTAGAGAGTGAAAGATCTCTCCTTCACAGGGCACAGTTAAAAGGAAGACATTTAGAAGTAGTATTGCAGGTACTATCCTTCTCATTTTCCCTGCTCTGAAAGGGGAAAGGGGGACATCAAGAATACCGTTAACTCTGGTGGTCCTAAACTCTGCCATGCTATTAACATTATTACTGTAATTTCTATGAAGGCTAAATATAAAATCTCTGTTCACCACATCTATTCATTTGCCACACTTGTTTTAGATTAGTTTTCTAGGAATATTTCATAATAGCAATGTCCCAATATGCTTTGGCACTTGCCTGAACACAAATGCAAATGGTGGTGATGCTCTTGCTGCTTGTGGTGTCTGTGGCAGAAGACCAGGAGTGAGGTGTCTGTGTCGTATTGTATATTGTTGCACTGATTCTTTACAATGACTGACTCTGCGAACAATTCAGGGAACATACCCAGGCAGATGGAGTTTTGTTTCCATGGCTCTAAATTGCTTTCTACAAATATTTGTGCCAGTCTATTGAATGCTTATGGCAAGGTGAGTCAGTGTGACCATAGCAAATGTCTATAAATATCAGAGTGAATATTTATGGTAACTTTTTGCTGTATTCATGCAGCCTAATTATAACATATGCCGACATTATTTATGACATTTTGAGCTCTTCTGGTTTATTTCCTATTGTTTCCAGATTCTAGTACATTTTAAGCAAAAATACTTGCTAGCAGCACAAAACTCTTCTGTTTTCAGTGATCCATCTGCCATTTGGAATAGTTTGTTCAGAGGTCAGGTCAGAGACCCCTTCTTTGTGTGCCAGATTTTTTCCCTCTGTAAGCTGTGATGAGCTTTTCCTTTCTCCTTATACTCCGAGTGCTTTCATTCTTGCCACAGGGTCTTTTAAAAACTCTGCATCCATCACTGATATGTCATGAGGAATTTGAAACTTCATTGAAAGGGAAGATAATCGGCTTTATGTTATTTGCTTATGTTTTTGGTGTGTTTTATCCTAACTAGATAGAGCTGTTCTGAACCAGTGGCCATCCCAAAGGAAATCAGCTGATTCTTTATGGTGACATAGCCTTCCTGACAAAATAAAGCATCACCCCTCTGTAGCTTATATCTCTGGAGGTAGCGCTCATACTCGCAAAGCTAGAGCTGTTATATATTCATGAAGCTTTGAATTCATTAACTGTGAAGCTGTTGTCTTGTCAAGTCCCTACTAAGAAATGTTAAAATTCAGCCAGATGTCTGGTGTTATCTCCCCCTTAAAAAAAAGAAAAAAAAAAAAAATCAGAGAAAATCTTTAATCTGTGAAGTTGATAGTCAGTGAAGTTCAGTACTTTTAAAGTCCATTCAGATACCTGGCAGTTCCCATGGCTTTGAACATAATTATTATGGTTGGGTCAGGAATTTTCACTCAGCAAGTTTTTTCTCGTAAAATGATTAGATGTCTGTCACAGTTTATTGGTTGAAACCATGAATATATGACACATTTGCTAGTACTGTAAGGACGCTATTCTGTCACTCCTGGTAGTGGAGTGATACAACTTCTGGTAGCAGATTTTGTGGGTGTTCTTAGCAGAAGAACATCAAGACTCAGAATTTCTGACTTCCGTTCCTTGTTCTGGATGGAAATGTGCATTGATAGATCTTGCTGTCCTCATTCTCAGAACTTACAGCTGAAGGATAAGATTGTAATAATGGTTGCCCTAGGCTCTTAGTCCTCAGGTTGATAGCTCAGAAGCCTGGAAGCCTGATCTTAGTTCTACATAAGGAATCTTGGATCCTGAAGAGCCTTGTCTTCATGTTGAGTTTACTACTTTGTGACAGTGAACCCAGCAGCTCTTGGACCCCTAACTCAAGCTAGGAGTGTCAGATTTTCTTCTCAGCAACAAGCCTCAAAGCCTTGGATTTCCACAAATTTGCTCAGAACTTCTTGCACCATTGTGTGTGCGTGTGGAGTCCTTGGCCCTGGGGATAGTGCTCTCAGCTTACTCTTGTATGTCAAGGACAGCCAAAGAGTCCCTGAAGTTCACAGCCAATGGCTGTGGCATTTATAAATGGGTGACAGGAACAGAAATTTTCTTGGTCTTCTAATATTTTTAGTGGCTTTATTAGTTGAACATTCTTTATTCAGAATCTAAGCAAAAAAAAATTATGCGTGATGCAAAATCTAAGCATTTCAAAATGTTGGCCTTTTCCTCTTGAAAATAATCCCTGGTTGCATCTGTACAAGCAATAACCAGCACTTCTCAGCTGCAGACTGGGAAATCCTGTCTCACCAGTGCAGAGATCCCAAGCTTCTATCATGACATTTTCTTGATTTTTCTTCTAACAGAACCTTTGTCTGAGGGGCAATAGCAGTTAAATGACTAAGAAAGATTTCCTTAGGAAATCCTACTCCTCAAGAGCCTGTTGAGATGTTAATGTTCAACCTGCTTCCTTATTTTGGACTCTAGACAGACACTGTAAAAGCAGACTGGGATACCTTACATCAAAAGACATTTTCAACACCAGTGGTTGCTTACCAATTCAGCTGCTCATAAATCATTTAGAGATCCTCCTGCTGAACACATCTTTCAGACAGGATCCCTGATGTTACTAAACTCTGCTATACAAGCCCTCCCAGGCAATCCACCCCAACAATAGCTTGTTTGATCAAGTGTCTGCTTTAGACTTTTTTTAGCATGAAACCTCTATGTGTTTTCAACAGAGTTTAGGTAGAGAATCCTAGATTTATATTTTAAAGTATATGTTGCATTCAGCTCTATCTTATTGCAAACTACAAAACAAAATCAACTAGTGGTCAAAAGCATGAGGTGGTTTGCAAAAAAACCAACCAACACAAAACCCTCGGAACTTGGGAAATGCAAGATTTGCAACCTTAATTCAGTCACCTGTGCTTCTGAATTATGAAATACAAGTGTATGTGGCATGTAATCATAATGCCTACATGCAGGGGAAAGCTGCTGCTTATTCCTTAACTCTGCTACTCCTGACTTCTGAATGCTTGAATTTACATTGCATTAGCAATTCACTCTTTTTGAAGCATGCTATCTACAGTTCTCTCCAAACTCATAAGTTGTCTAAATTTAGATAAATTTTCCATCTTCTTCATATACTTAATTGATGTAAAACACCAGGCTACTATTGTAAAACAGAAGTTACTAGAATTTCTCAATAAAATGGAAAAATTTACTGTGGCAAGAACAATGTATCTTCAGCATAAATTAGTGTCCAAAAAAAGCTGAATCATTTTTGCTGAAACTTAAAAAAAAAAACCCAAACCAAAAAACAAACACTAAAACCCCAAAGAACCTGGAACAGAAAATGTCACCCAGAGCAATTAAAGTGCAGAAACCTATAAGCAACTAACGCAGAGTCTTATGACAGAAAGTATCTAGGCAGCCTTAGCTGAACACCAGAGCCATAGTTATAATCTAAGTACCACATACTAAAGCAAAGAAATTGTCAGCTACTATAATGTCCCATACACTTTGGCAAATGGTAACCTAGTTCAAACTGATGAACATAGGATTAGTTATTGCTATTACTGCAGTATAGACTTGGAGCCACTCAGCTCAGTAAATGATCCTGCAAAGATTGCAGGTGTGGAATGAAGCACATTGGTGCACAGCATTTTAGGACAGGATGTGCAACAGATACTGTGCTGTGTATTTGGGATGAACTGGACATGGCTGGACAATAAGAGGCAGCAAAAGGGTACGTACCTAGTGAGACTAGTGAGTTACGGTGTTGCTGAAAGTGTCATGGTAATAGCACTACAAAAGGATGTATGCAATTTTTAATGGAAACCTAAAGCATAATACGGAATAATTTTGGAATCAGAGAGAGCTTGTGCCAACTACAGGGAGATACTCCTTCTATTTGATTTGCTAAGTTACAGCACAGAAAGAGATTCCTTCCTGTGAATACATGTAGGTGATGAAAGGCTTTCCTATAGTGCTCAGGTATCTTTCCTGCATATTCTGTCTTGCAAATAAGTATTTTGAAAAAATAATTATTTGCATTTAATTTTGCATTTGACAAATGCAAAATGAGATAAAATATCTGGAGAACTTAATTTTTAATCTATATTAATATTGCAAGTGAAAAGTACAAAAAAAGCAATTAAAAGCTGTTTCAGGGAAACCTTTTTACATGTGCTGTATCTAAGCTCCCCATGACAGTGAGCCCAAAATTATTGTCTCTGCACTGTGCACCTCACTGCCAAAGAAAAACATGACTCTTACTCATACCCCTAATCATTTTCTTCTGAAGTGGAAACATGACAGGCCAGTAAGATTTTCAAAAACATTTAGAAAATGAATATAATTGTGGGGAGTTGAAATAAATAAGGCCTTTTCTTCCCACTGCCTTCACAGAGACACTTCTCCCTGCTGCGTAATTACCTCTCTGCCTAGCACTATGCTATGCATCGAAATAAACCTAGATATTTAATAATCTAAAGGTGCTTCCTCTGCAAGAGGTGATAAATGTTTTATGGCTGAGTACTTTTTAGCACCAAAGTCTAATTTTTAGCATTGCTGTCAGTGTTAGATCTTTCTAAAATAGGAACAAAAAGGAATTTTCTTTAAATAGTCTGCTAACTCAAGTTAATTATTAGGCTTTGGAACATCTTTTATCACATAGTAGAGACAACTTACCACCTTTACCAACACAGTAGCTGTTCCTATATTACTGTAGGTATTCTTCTGAGTAACAACATTGCTAAGTTGTATCTGTGCAAGGTGTTAAGTAGTGGTTTATATCATGCTAGCTCACTTGTTTTGAAAACATAAATACAACAGAAAATGTCTTTGTCAATACCCATCCAGACAGATGCCATGTTTAGTTGGTTACATCTATGTGAAGGGAGTGTTGAGATGCTGCCAAACAGAAAAGTGATGTGAAACAGAATGCAAAGCCCAAATTCTCAGAGTGCAGACCAACGTGCTTATCAATTCTAATTATTACTTAACCAATATTCATGTGTCTTTTTTTAATTCTTTATCATCATCTAAATCTAGTAAATCCAAATTAGAGAGAAGGCGAAAATGGGAAAGGCTGGTCTGTAAAACCAACAAATGACAAAACCATGAAAAATTGTGTGCAACATGTCGTTAAGGGGTGGTTCATAAATCTTGTCTTTTAAGAAGATTCACTGTTCAGGCTCAACTTGTACTCTGACTGTACAAATTTACTCCTTCCTTCCCCCGCCCCCCCCTTTATTTCTCATGATTTGGAGCATCCCAAGTTAAAAGATTTCAGAGTCTAGAAGTGCCATTATAAATAGAACTATGTGACCCCCTCCACCCCCCTAATAATCTTATTTCAGTGCTTTAAATAATCAGCCTCCTTCCTTTGAATCTACATTTTGTAGAGAGATGGAGATTCTGTAATATTTCTCTGTAGCTATCACTTGATGAGAAAATATACTCTAAGCATCCAGAAATTTTCTGTTTCTCTTGATTAATGCCCAGAGTTGGACTCTGTCCCTGACCTACTATAAGGTCTGGGTAAACATGACTTCAAGATTCAGTACCTGGTTTTGTTTTGTTTGGGTTTGTTTGTTTTATTTCCCCTCCCATGAAGTATATATAAGACTTGGTATTAGATTCAGGATATGTTTTCTGAAACTGTAGCTTTTGAGAATTTTTACACTGTATGTAGAAGACTTAAAATAAATTTCTCTTGTTTGTGAGCCTATGATTTGTGGGTGGGTCTAATGGTTTGACAACTAGGTGATCAAACTGCATTTTTGAGGCTGTAAAAGTGAACCAGACACCAGTCTAAAACACAATTCAGAATTTTATCTTTGTAGAATATTTTGGCTTCAACAATTTATTTTGCTGATTCCTATTGTGTTTAGTAGCAATGCATTTATGAACCGCTCTTTGCTGCATGCTATTTTAACTTGATGTGCCGGAATGGGTAAATCTGAGGCTGTACAGGATAATGACAATGTCGTTTTCAAGGCGCTCTAAATGATATGGAAGATAACTTGAACAGATATTAGTTTCCCACTGTGCTCAGTTGTTACACAGTAGCTAATTAAAAGGCAGTTGACAAGCACATAAGACAAGCGATGCTTGTTGGAGTCCTTAGCAAGCTGAAAAATAATCTAATAACCCTAGAATTAATTTAGACTCAAATGTTTTCGTTGCAAATGGTTAATAAGCTGATGGTTGAACCGGTGTGCTCAGACACTTTTCTACATGAAGTAGTACATGACCAGTTTAACTTTTCTCCTATGTAATAAAATTATACAAATCTAAATTATACACACGTTCCCAAGTTCCTAGACTTCATTAAATGCTAGGCGATTAAAAACTTATATAAATTAATCAATGTGCTATAATCCTAAAAATTATAAAATGAGCCCTTGAGGAAGTAATGTAATACTAGCTTTTTAATTAGTGTGACACCAGAGATTCATTGTTCTATAATGTAACTCATATGTTTATGAATTGTATTATCATTTTAAAGCAGAAAAAACCCACAGCAGTTTTACTGTTTGCAAGTAGGTGGTAGGTGCTTATGGATTTTGATCCTGTAAACACATCTTTATCTTCATCTTCTACTCACACAGGTAAACCTATGCTAGTGAGTACAGTATTGTCTTCTGATTACTGGACCTATTTTGTCAAGATCTCCAGAAATAATCCTTTTGGATGCCAGAAACCCTACTGATAGCAATGAAGTGCTAGCAGTGCTTAGAATATCAGGTGCAATTTTAGTATGAAAATGTCAATTTGTTTTTTAGAGTAAGGTGGAAGCCACTATTAGGTACAGTCAGTTTTGAGAAGTGCTTGCTATGTCATTTGACATACTGTATGCTTTCAAGACACAAACACTCTTTTATATAAAAGTGTTTTTGAAAGTCTTTATTCATATTCTCATCCTACAGGCTGTTTTCATGGTCATTGTTACGGGAATAACAAATGCTCCCTACTATAACATGGGACTGATTCTGATAATGTTAAACATCAGTGAATCACACAAGCTTTTAATTCGGTCATGCCAGACCTGTCAATAAACAGAGTGACAAAATTTGGTGAAGATAACCTTCAGATATCTATGAAGATAGGAAAAAAATAGCACAAATTTTACTGTTGTTCATATGAAAACAAAAAACCACTTTGATTTTCCAAAAGTTATTTTAAAAAACACAGTACATGGTCAATTAAAAAAAAAAAAAAAAAAAGTCTTGAACAGTATCTATGATGTAAACAGAAATCTGCTATTTGACAAATTAATATGGGGGAGATTTTGAAATAGAATTACCCTTTCCAGTTTCAAGGTAGGTCTCACATTATTTTTCACTAATCTAAATCTAGAGTCCAGACTTTCCACTTAACCTCAAGTGAACCCATATGGGCTGTATTCTGCACCTAGATGACCAAGTTACAACCTACTGAATGTTACTGGTGCACCTGGAAATGTTTTCTGAGCAATTTTGGAACTGCCTGTTTGAGAATTCTTCCTTAGCATATATATTTCACATTACGGTTTATAATTGTTTAGAGACTGGTGGTATCTAAATCATATACTTTGATGTTGTGTGAATTCTAGTTTGTAAATTTACCTTAATCTGGTTTAGAGAATTTAATTTCCAAGCAGACCAAGTGCCTGTGGGCACTGCACGGCAGGATCAGTGCAGAGCTGGAAACTTGCACAAACCGTATTTAGCAGTGTGATTTAACAGTGTTGGACAGGGAACACTGCCTGAGATTGCCCCTTGTTTCAAAGGGTAAAACAAAACAAAGCAACAAAAAAGAGGAAATGCTAACTCTGTCTTTGGCAAATTTCCCCAACATTGTCTGTTCTCATGAAAATGAACAAGGAAGATCAGAGATTTGAGCTTTTTTTCATATAATTCCTGTGGAGCTACTGGAAGGGAGACAAGTTTCCTATGCAGAACATCATGGCAACAAAGACTGTGGCTTTTTTGTTTCCACTCTGTATTTTTTAGAAATCTAAAGAAAAAAAGTTCAATGAAATTTGAATAGTCCAACAGTATCTGAGTCTTTTATATGTATTATTTATTGTACTAATCCTCAGCTGGTATAAATAAGCCCACTTACAATGATGCTAACTGTGGATTTGCTCAATTATATCCTCCATCTGGGCAGTGGAGCCATGCTTTAATAATAAAGAAGCATTTCTCTTTTTCTTCCTGCCTTTCTCGCTTCCTGTTAGAGTATTAAAATAGTTCTGTGTAAGCAAACTATCCCCAGGATATCCAAGAATTCTGGTTTTATGTCGTCTTCTATTACTATTTACATTTACTGTAAATAACCTTTTTGCATTAAAAAAGAAGGATCATAGTTATGGTAAATGTTCACTATGTTCTAATTTCTGATTCCATCAAATTTCTAGAATTGCAACATGCGATGAAAGGCAGATATTGTGACATTCTTTCCTTTTCAATAGGATTTTCAGCAATTAAAAAAAAAAGCTAGTGTTGGTTGTATTTTTTTCACAGATGCCAATTTTCATATCAGGTCTCTTTTATGTTCAAATACTTCAGAGGATAAGCCAACACTAAGTTTTGAACTAAAGGACTAGATTTTGAATATAAAAAATGCACCTCTTATTATGAAGTGATTGCTAGAAGAGCACTTGAAAGAAACACAAATTATGAGTTTTTGGTTTTCTGTACTCTAGAATAGCCTCACTGAGCTGTTTTTTATATGAACATGAAACATTGCTTCTAGGCTACTAACTTGTATTCCATGTTTCAGGTCAATGCATTTTGAAGCAGATGGGGCAGTAATTCATGAAAAATAGTGTTTAGAAAACAAAAAGTAAGTCAATTTTACAGATACTGTAATGTGCATAAACTGGCTTGTCTGTGCCTGGATTGTAAAAGGGTCAGAGCTGCTCTACAGCTACTTAATTTACTTGTACGGAGAATACAACCAGGGTGAGCCAGATGCTGGATCCCCGACTGGACACCCCACCTCTGTACATTTCCTGATTTTTCCTCAGTCTAATTGATAAAATATTTATAGATCAAATGAAGTATTTTGGGTTTAATGACACTTCATGGGCTCTTTCTACCATTTTGAATTTTGTTTCCATGAACATCTGGTAAATTGCTGAAAGATACATTTAATGAAGCAGCAGTTGTAAGGGAGAGGTGCAGAATAGTACCACCACCCATGGATGGTGGTTTCTGAAGTTGCACCTCTGAATGCTCACAACTTCTGACAGTGACAGTTGCCGAGGAACAGAAATGTCTAAATTCCATCTGTCCAGTCCAAACAGGTGGAATTCCGGGTGCTGAAGAGACTTCGTGTTAGATTAAGACCAATGCCTGAATAAACAAGTGACTGAAATGCATTTATAAGAAGGAAGTATGTCTTTCACAATTCCTGAAGAAAAATTGTTTGGTATGAGTAGCTCCTTAGTGTGCTGTTTGATTCCCTCAGTTCTGGCCAGCTTGCTTGTAACATAAAAGTATTGGAGAATTTCCATGAGAATTTGGAGTAATGCTTGCTCTCCACTCAATGTGCTGCCATTTCCTTAACCTCCTTTCCAAATAGATCTGCCCACGTGGTAAAGGTCTGTGAATAGGTTTTGGCTGTAGCAAACTTCATCAAAAAATGTTGCTTTAATTATTACAATTGTTTGTTTTTCTTTTCTGAAATGACTAGGAATCTTAAGTGCGGTCATGCAGATCTTACTGGGATAGACATGCTTTACAAACAGATGATACACTCGTAAGGGACAGGTGTTGACTGCAATGTCCTCTTCCTCCTATGGGAAATCCGGGTAGGTGAGGTACAGCAAGGAGCAGTGACTCAGTAAGCTCCATAGATAAATGGAGGCTGCCTGTTCCTGTTGCCGTTAAACTGTCAGCTAGAGCAACATGTGGTAAAGTTTTGTTGTTAGCATACTTCAAAAACCTGCTTGTAATTCCTCAGTTCATACACACCATTTAGTGAATAATTTGACTCTCTGGCTATTTTCCAAGCCAATAATGCTGACCAAATTATTTTGAACAAGCAGATGGTACCAAAAGGGCACCAGGTGTTGTTTTATTGTAATAAAGATGTGCAAACCTTTGCATCTCACTAAGTTATTTATCCACATAAATCATCAGGATGCTCAGCTTCCTACACTGCTTTAGTAAATTTTGAATAAGAGGCATCAGCTGTTTTCAGAATGTGCCCTTCTGTATGTGCCACAGATATTTTGCTTTGGGCTTATCTTCCACACTATGACCCATAGAGGCATTCAGTGGATCCTCTTTTTGATTTAAATGATTACTGAGTGATCGGAAGCCCAGATGTTCAGTGGCTTGATTGCTAAGTGTTAACCTATAAAAGAGAGTAGGCAGTTAGTATCTGAAGGGAGGATTTTACTGCATATAAATGTTATTTGGTACATTAAGTGACATTATTTACATCCAATTTCTCTTTATAAGGTGGCAACCTGAGGCAAAGAGTTGCCATGATGGAAAAATAGCATTTGGTTTCACGTAATTCTATGTCTACCTTTACAGATACAGAGAAACAAAACAAGCAAACATAAATGCAGAGCAATAGTAAGACAATATTGGTCAGCAGGATAAGAAGTACCCTAACACACCAGCAAACTCGTGTTTACAAAGTTTTTTGTAGGCTTCAGGGAATGGCTATGGTATATTGTCTATAGGAAGGACTAAAAACTCAACAGTGAAATCACAAAATTGAATATTGTAGCCTTTGAACAAGATCAGGATTTGGTGACATCACAAGAAGGAAATTTCCATTTCTTTTGATTGTCATGCTGATATATGAAAAAGAACTTGAGCACTTGACATTGATTCAATATTATTCAGTGCTCTACAGTAACTGGAATTTCTTTTTGTAAGAGAAGAAATTAAACTGCTACCTTAAGTAGTTTAGAAATGGGGGTGAGGACTCTCAGAGCAGATCAGAAATGACTAGTGATAGTAGGCTCATAACTGTTCAATATTCAGATAAAACTTACATCTACCTCCTTTGATCCCTGTTCAAGTTTCTGAATCCTCAGGCTTGGCTCATGCAGGAATCAAATACACAAACTGATTTTCTTTTTTGTAAATTCCTGTCACCTGTTGGCAACATGAGCTGGCATTAACTATTCTAGGCAATGTTGCAGTCCTCCACCGTAAAAGAAGTGGCCTTCACTAGGAAATGTAAATTCGCCATTACCAGAAATAAAAATATTTTGGCAGTGAAGCTCATCTGTCGTGGACAAGGACCATAGAATCAGGCCCCCTGCAATATATTCGTTATTGTAGCTGATGGTTTATACTGTTAGTGCATATTATGTTTTTTTAAAGCATGTAAATGCTTGTGCCAGTTTCATCTATTTAAATGCCTTTTTTGCAAAATTGCATAGTTACTGAGAGTATAGAGCACCTGCAGACATCGTTAACTGTGATTCTCTAGCATGTCTTTGTCAGGAAACACACTGTTTCTGCTAAGATTTTATTATATTATGGCATAAATGACAATCTGAACAAAACTGTCGGGGGAACACTAAGGACAGTGCTTCTACCTTTGAAGGATGTGGGCAAAGGATTAATTAATGTCTATAGTATTTTTATAAGCAAGCCATACCAATTGTGAAACCCAGTTTAAACTGCAATGATAATTTTAACTTAGGAAATTAGAGTTTCCTGACTTAATGTATAGACCATTCTTTTTTCAGTCCTGGTCTACCATAATCGCTGTCATTGTTTTTTTTTCCCCATGGAAAGGAAGGCTGAAAGATGACCCATTACTAGTCACAGCACGTTGCTCTCACTGATTGGAAAGCAGTCACACACCACCAAGCATTTATTCTGTTTACTGAGATGTAACACCAAGGAACAGCAATTCACACCTGCAGTGAAGTTGTTATACTTCCCATTTCTTTTCTTTATTCTATTTTTATCCTTCTTCATTTTTCCTGTTTCATTTTTCTCTCCCCCCCC